>JAJIZL010052093.1:0-11198 GCA_023969395.1 Amblyomma maculatum
AACTACCGCACGATCGCGCTTATTTCGCATGCTAGCAAGGTGATGTTGAAAATCCTCCAAGTTAGGCTGCAGCAGTGTGGATCGGGAGCTTCCGGACGTGCAAGCTGGGTTTCGCAAGGGCAGAGTAACTAGAGACCAATTTGCCAACCTTCGCTGGATCATGGAAAAAGCAAGAGAGTTCCAGAAACCCATCTACTTCTGCTTTATTGATTATGCGAAAGCGTTTGACTGCGTAGATCACAGCAGATTGTGGCAAGCTCTCCAAGAGATGGGAGTTCCAATTCACCTCATCTGTCTCCTCAGGAACCTGTATGAAGGACAAGAGGCCACAGTCAGAACTGGGCATGGTCTTACTGATTGGTTTCCGATTGAGGGAGTGAGGCAAGGCTGCAAACTGTCGCCCTGCCTATTTAACCTATATGCAGAGTGCATCATGAGGAAGGCCAGTCTGGACAAGTCTTCAGCTGGAGTGAAGATTGCTGGAAAACGTATCAACAACCTTAGATATGCGGATGGTACCACTTTAATGGCAGAAAGTGAAGTGGAACTCAAGAGACTTCTGATGCGCGTACAAGAAGAGAGTGAGAAGTTTGGGCTTAAACTGAACATTAAAAAGACGAAGATCATGGCGTCTTGCCCTATCAAGTCCTGGAGCATCAATGGACAAGAAGTGGAAGCTGTGACAGATTTTCTGTTCTTGGGCGCCAAGATTACCTCGGAAGGAGACTGCAGCCATGAAATTAGGAGACGCCTGCTTCTGGGAAAGAGAGCAATGGTTAGCCTTGACCGCCTAGTAAAGAGCAGAGACATTAGTGTGCCAACCAAGATTCGTATAACTCGTGCTATGGTCTTTCCAGTTGTGATGTATGGATGCGAGAGTTGGACTGTGAAAAAGGCTGACCGCCGAAGAATTGGCGCGTTTGAATTGTGGTGCTGGCGAAGACTCTTGAGAGTTCCTTGGACTGCCAGAAGATTGTCGACCATAAACCCTGACTGCTCATTGGAGGGTCAAATTCTAAAGTTAAAGCTCATCTACTTTGGTCATCTGATGAGAAGAGAGGATTCGCTTGAGAAAGATTTGATGTTGGGAAAGGTTGAGAGTCGCCGGAGAAGGGGTAGGCAGCGAACGCGATGGCTAGATGGCATCCTCGAGGCTCTGCAGATGAAGTTATGTGATGTTAGGAAGATAGTGAGAGACCGGAAAGCGTGGCGTGACATGGTCCATAGGGTCACGAAGAGTCGGACACGACTGAACGACTGAACTGAACTGCCGCTTGTTGAGTCAGTCAGCCAGTCAGTGGTTGCGGGGTGTTCGCCAGTGCTTCGGCTGGACTCCCGGGGTTCACCCGCTGCTGGCAAGCCCACGGGCCTGCAAGGGAGCGATGGCGGCCACATCGTGACTTTTGAGGCGTCGGACTGCAACAGTGCCCGGTGAACAATTTGGTGCTTGTTTATGTAACTCTCTCGTGTTTTATCTGTGTTTTAAAGCCTCTATGTTATTGAATACCTTTGTAGTTGCATGCTTAGTGTTTGTTATTCTGTGAACCTCTCGTCTGTGCAATTTTAGTGTTTGTGTATTCCTCTGTATCGTCTCTTGCTGTATATAAAGTTTGTTTTGTTTGTTATTGCTGACTCCAATCCTTGCTCTGACTTGAACCGGCGACAGCTGGGCACCAAACGGCCACCCCTTTCTGTCACTACAAGGTAGTTGAATTCCGGCTGAGCTTGCCACGCAGGTCGAGGGCATCTCCTTTGCGACCGGACCGGAACAGCTACCCCCACTCCCTCTAAGGGTGTCTGGGAGTGTGCGCACAGTTAAGGGCGCATCGTTAATAATGCCCTCTAATTATTAACGGGTGACACCAGGTCTTCAGTTGCTCTAGGCCTCGCGGGGGAGGGTCCGCCGGGCAGAGGGAGAGGATGTGGATTGAAGAGGCAAAGGGTACAAGCAGGAGTGTGGAAGGAGGGATGGTAGTGGGAAAATGTAAGCGGTGAAGGAAGAGTGTATTTGCAGTCTGCGCCATATATTGTTGCGTGTTTATTGTCTAGGGAGGGGTGGGGGGGTAGAGCTGGCGCGAGGCTCTGTAGGCCTGCGTCAGCTCGCTGAACGAGTGCATGCGCTTCTTCGTAAATCCCGGATTAGAGGTTACCTGAGCGCGGTTTAAAGAACCTCGAGTTAAAAGGTTGGAAGCCTCGTTTCCGGGATTCCCGGAGTGCGCAGGCACCCATATCAGCTCCACATGGCGGGGAGGGGGTGCATCGAGCGAGTCCAGTATGCTAAAAGCAGGGACATGGACTCGACCACGTGCAAAATTTAGAATTGCTGTTTTTGAATCTGTTAAAATGTACTGGGCTTCAGTGCGGTTTATGGCTAATGCAATGGCAGCTTCCTCTGCAGCTTCTGGGGAAGTGTCTGGGGGAGAGGTAATGTGATGAGAGGGAATGAGGAGGAATCCACCACGGCTGCGGTCGCTTCATAACCCGTGCATGCAGCATCCACCCCTACGGCGTCCGACTCACCGCCATAATATCGGTGGAGCACCTTTGCACGGACTCTGCGACGTTGATCACGGTAGGATGCCTGCATATCTTTCGGGAGTGGATTGATAAGTAGTCCTTGGTGGATATGTCGAGGTATGGAGAGAAGGGTTGGGTTGTTAGCCGGTATCCTGATTCCAAGGGAGTCTAGGATATACCGTCCAGTGGATGTTTGCATGAGTCTGATGTATTGAGCCTGTCGGTGGGCCCCCACGAGCTCCCCAATCGTGTTGTGCAGACCCAGGCCTAGCAATCTGTCTGTGGGTGTGTTGAGGGGAAGGTGAAGTGCGACCTTGTATGCCTTGCGGATCAAGGCATCCAAAGCTTTTTTGTCATGTTTGGACAGTTTTAGGTAAGGACTAGTGTAAAGTACACAACTGAGGACGAAGGCATGGATGAGGCGACAAAGGTCGCGCTCCTTCATGCCCCTATGGTGGCCCGAAACTCTGCGGATGAGGTGCAATATCGCACCTGCAACCTGCTTGAGTTTCTTTAGGGTGGTGGTGTTTTTACCGGTGCTCTGGATGTGTAGGCCCTACACGCGGAGGGTTTCAACCTCCCATTCAGTTCAATAGTAATAGGGGAGTGGGGGGAATGGCGGTTCTTGGGGCGGATGAGCAGCAGTTCGGACTTATCTGGGGAGCAAGACAGTCCGATGCTCCTTGCGTAATTTTTGGTCTGTGTGGCTGCTTCCTATAAGGTGTCTTCTATACTACCATCACTGCCGTGAGGGGTCCACAGAGTGATGTCGTCGGCATAGACGGTGTGTTTCAGATGCGGGATGTCTGACAGTTTTCGGGCGAGGAGGATTAGGGTGACGTTAAATAGAAAAAGGGAGGGGACGGACCCTTGCGGGGGGCCGACACTTTGAAGCGTGTTGGAGGAAGAAGAGGGCCGAAGTGTACCTCAGCCTTGCGGTCAGTGAGGAATGCATGAATATAAGTGTACGTTCGTGCACCTACATTCAATGTGGATAGGGCAGTAATGATCGCCTGATAATCGATGCGATCAAAAGCTTTGGAAAGATTCAAAGCTAAGATAGCCTTGGTGTGACAAGGAAGAAGTGGGCCAAAAATGTCGTGGGTGAGTTGCAGCATGGCGTCCTGTGCGGACAGATGGGGTCGGAATCCCACCATGCTGTGCGGATAAAGATTGTCTGCCATATGCGCTGTAAGTCTCGCTAACACATGTTCGAAGAGCATCCCGAGGCAAGAGGTTAGCGAAATAGGGCGAAGGTTTTTGAGTGTAAGTGGTTTGTTAGGTTTGGGTATAAATAATACCTTCGCATGACACCAGGACTGCGGGAGGACACCATCCACCCAGCACTGGTTAAAGTATACCGTAATTTTGGTGGTCTTCCAGATTACGAAGCATGGTGTTTGTGATCTGGTCCAGACCAGGTGCGGAGTTTGTTCGGAGACTAAGAAGGGCTGCTCTGACTTCCGTCTCCTTGAACTCTGTGTCCAGTGTCGAATTAGGCTGTCTTGTATACGGGGGTAGAGGTGTATGTGTTTTGAAGTGTGTCTAGGAGGGCGTCGGGATCTTCAATATGCTCGTGTATGAGGCGTGTCACGTGATGTGTTGTTGACGTGGTGCGTGTAGGGTCAATGAGATGTCGGAGAAGTTGTCATGCTTGTTTGGTAGAGTTTTCCGGCGATGCTATCACATACTTGTCCCCAATTGGATCTGCACAGCTCCTCAGAATATTGTTCTATTTGTGTCTGAAGCGCGGCCCGCCGCTTCTTAAGTCGTCTGTTGTGTTTATTGTTTTTCCAGCGTCCCAGGATGCCATGATAAGCCTCCCAGAGGTGGGCTAGGCGTGATTTAAGGGTAGGGATTTCGGTTGTAGTTTCTATGCGTCGCGTGTTGTAGTGAACGTCATCCATAAGTGATTGCACCCAAGCGTCGATGTCTTTGATGGGAGCGTCTGAATGGGCGGTTCGCGAAGCGCGAAAGGCATCCCAGTGAAAGAGTTTGTGTGCTGTGTACGTGTGACGGGGAGGTTTGTATGCAGTGATCACTGCTTAGTGTATGCTGTGTTCTGTTCCAGGTAACACTGGGTAGATAGCGGCTCAGCATCAGATTTGTCTAGTGTCCATGCTGACACTGTTGCCAATCCCCGTGGGAGTATGGAATGTGTTGGGCACAGTGAGTTGGTATTGCAGGAGTAGCCAGAGCCTGCGACATCGATGTGTGGTTTTTGTGTATCCCCAGTCAGTATGCTGACTGTTGGAATCTCCGCCTATCAGCAGCGGGTGTTTCCCTGTTAGCTAATGCAGCTCTCGAAGAAGTGTTTCTAATGAGGCCATCGGCTTGGATGGTGGGTGGTATATGTTTGCTATGCAGATTGATGGGAGAGTATGTGTGTTATGTATAAGTTCTGTGATCACGCATGGCATCTCCGACGTAATGTGATGATTGTTGTACGTGATATTGCGATGAATGATTGTGAACGCCCTGGGTGTGTTGGTGCGGTCAGAGTGTGTCGATGTGTAGCCAGGGAGTGTTGCTTGTTGTGCAGTCTCTTGTAGAAGAAGTATGTTATTGGTGGGGCAGAGGGTGGGGAGGAGAAGTTGCAGAGGTGCGCGTTTTCCCCGGAAGCCGCGGCTTCCGGTGAAAGCTGGAAGACAACAGATGCGCAGAAAGAATTTGGTTGTTCTGCCATACAAACACCAAATTTCCCACAACCTGAGAAAAATTGGAAAAAAAAGTTGGTGTAGAAGTAGTTTTCAGTGCCCCAGAGCGTTTAGCAAGTCTCTGCAATCGCGTAAATAAACCTAAAAAAGTAAGGAACATTTGCACCACTCACCACCAGCAGCCCTTTGTTCAGTGTTCTAAGTCGGTTATTTATTCCATTCCTCTGTCTTGCGGGAAAAAGTACATTGGTCAGACGGGTCGTTGCTTAAACGAGAGACTGAAAGAACACAAATACAGTGTAACCAGTCAAAAGTCGCGCCATCTATGCATTCACTGTAGGGATTGTGAACATGCGGAATCAAGATGCTTACCGGAATTCGAAAAAACCTCAGTGATAGGGAGACACGTTGATAAGCTAACACGTGAAGGTATGGAAGCTGCCAGCATTCAAAGGATGAATGATCAGTGCGTAAGCATGCCTTCAATTCTACTGTCAGAAAAAGAAGTAGCCTTTCTCTCAAGATAGTATAGATTTTAACACAGTTCGAAAACTTTCACCTCTTTTTGGTTGTGTTTTTTAGCCGTTTATCGTTGGTGATCCTTTTTGGCCGTGTTTTTTGTTGGGCTTTTATCTTGTTATCGTCATGTTCACAGTCCTGTCAATGTTTTCATTTCTAGCATTCAAACCTTTGTACCTCTTTTCATCGCGGTTAGTGCCATGTTCACATTCTTGTTTGTACAAACATTGTTGTTTTTTTGCTTTTTTTTGTTATCGGCAATAGAGATAACCTTTATGCCGCAGAAATTATTTATCGGAGCTTACCCTTCATAACGTTTTTGTTGTCTTTGGCCAATTCTTTCTTCAAGAAAAGTTTTTTTCAGCAGTGGTTTGCTCCCTGCCTTGATCACGTGTTCTGATAGGCACCGCTTAAATACTGATCACCTTCTTTCGAAAATAAAAGTTGTCCGTTCAGCGCTCCGTCCTGTCTACCTTCGTTCTCTTGTGCTGCGTCCTGTTCCGCGCTGTGTTCCCAAATATGGATTTAAACCAACTAGCCCAACAGCAAGTGATAAAGTCTTGCAGGAGCGATTCTGGGGTCTCATTCCAATACGCATTGGAGATAACTACGTGCAATGATCCGTCCGGTGGGGCGACTGATCAGTGACCTAAGACATTTGCAGGTGGGCCTCAAGCAAACTACTGTATACTGTACCATAGTGTATATATTTCTTTTTTTTTTACCTACTCTTTTCTTTCTCCCTATCGCTCACCTCTTTGATTTCCTCTACCTTTTCCTCGCTATCCCTTTATTTCCGCCGCCCCGGTTCAGGTGGTGGTGGTGGTGGTACAAACTTAATTCAGTGAAGGCCAAAAAAAATTAAGTTGCCGCCGTTCCGTGGGTGGCCTTCCGGCTGCTGGTCGTGGCCTCCAGGTCACACCTGGCGGCGACTTCCGCTGCCCAGGTCGTAAGCCGCTGCTGAATATGCGGCTCCGAGCTGGCCAAAGCAGCCTCCCACAGCTGCGGGCTGTTTATTTTCCAGGAGACGGGGGGAAGTGCACCGGACAAGAGTAAAGAATGTGAGCATAGTCTGCTCGGGGAGAGCTGCAAAGTGTGCATTGGGGCGAGAAGGCACCGGGGTGAATAAAGGCAAAGCGTGCAGGGGAGAGGAAAGTGTGGGCCTGTAAACGGCGCCACGTATTCTGTTCGATTTTAGATAGGGACTTGTGAAGGGAAGGGAGGGATAATCGGGAGTTGCGGTAGTGGAGGGTGATGTCATGGAAGGTGAGGAGGGAGTCACGCGTGTCCATCGCGGGGTGGAGGAGGCCAGTTCGGTCGGTCATCTCACGAGCGATAGAATTTGCTGCCTCATTTCCAGGGTGCCCCGCGTGAGCCGGAACCCAAAAGAGTTGGATAGATGATCGGGAAGGGGAGGGGGAGTGCTTAAGGATATTGAGCGCAGAGGAAGAGGTTCTACCCTTTGCAAAGTTGCGGACTGCGGTCTTAGAGTCGCTAAATATGAAAAGGGCTGGTGTGCTGGCAATGGCGAGGGCGATGGCTGCTTCCTCTGCGGCAGTGGAAGTGAGAGCATGGATAGTGGCGACGGAGAGGGGGGGGGGGTTCGTATATTAGAAACAGTGACCAGGGCATAGGCGGGATGCGAGAGGTAGGGTGCCGCATCAACATACACGGTGTCAGACCGCGTACCGTACTGGCCCATGAGGGTGGAGGCGCGGGAAGATCGGCGAGCGGCATGATGCTAGGGGTGTATGTTCTTGGGAAGGGGCTTGACAGTGAGCATGGAGAAGAGGGAGCTGGGCAAGGATTGGGTGACACAGACAGGGGAGACAGGGGTCAAGCGAAGGGAAGTAAGAATGGCTCTGCCAGGGATGGTGCGAGATAAACGATCGAGTTGTGCCACGCGATGGTCCTCCACAAGTTCTGAAAGAGTAATGTGGACGCCCATCGCCTTTAGACGAGAAGTGGGGGTGGAAGTGGGAAGCCAGAGAGCCGACTTATAGGTTTGGCGGATGAGACAGTTGACCTTGTCTTCCTCGGCACGAGACAGAAAGAGGTAGGGGAGGGAGTAGACAAGGCGGCTTAGCAGAAAGGCCTGAACAAGACGACGGAGGTCGTGCTCGCGCATGCCGTAGTGTCGGTTAGCGACCCGTCGGATCAGCCGTACCGTCTGCTGGACGGTGGTAGTAAGGCGGGAAAGGACAGTAGTGTGTTTGCCATTGGATTGGAGAAAGAGACCGAGAATACGGATGCAAGAGACAGAAGGGATAGGATGTCCGTCGATAGTGACGTTAAGGTTAGGAGATGAGGTTGGAACTATGCCTCGAGCCAGGAGGAGCAGGAGCTCCGACTTGGACGGGGAACAAGCTAGCCCGACCGTGGGAGCATAATCGGCGACAGTTTTAGCGCCCGCCTGGAGAGCGACTTCCATCTCTCCAAGATTGTCGGTAGTCACCCAGAGGGTATCATCAGCGTAGAAAGCACGGGAGAGGTTAGGAATGGTAGCTAGAGCACGTGCCATAGGGAAAAGGGTGATGTTGAAGAGAAGGGGAGAGAGAACAGAACCCTGGGGGTACTCCGATTTCCAAGAGGGAAAGCGGGAGAGGAGAGGGGGCCGAATGAGATCTCAGCCGTGCGATTGGCAAGAAAAGCCTTGATGTAACCATGGATCCGGGAACCCACGTTAAGGGTAGAAAGGGCATCTGGGATGGCGGTATGGAAGACATTGTCAAATGCTTTCGTCAAGTCCAGTGCCATGATCGCGTGAGTGCGCTTGGCGTGAAGAGGGTGAAGGACCTCTTCGGAGAGCTGGAGCATGACATCCTGTGTAGAGAGGGATGGGCGAAAGCCGAACCTCGAATCGAGGAAAAGATGGTTGTCCTCGAGGAAGCTCCGCAAGCGGTCTAGAACGACGTGCTTAAAGAGCTTACCGAGACAAGAGGGGAGGGAAATAGGACGAAGATTTTGAATGTTTATGGGTTTGCCGGGCTTGGGGATGAAGGTTACCTCAGCGTGGGCCCACTCAGAAGGCAAAGTGCCTTCGTGCCAATGTTTGTTAAAGAGGTCCGAATGGCCTCTAGAGATGATGTGTCCAGGTTACGGAGGGCCTTGTTAGAAATTTGGTCTGCTGCTGGCGCGGAAGTGGTGCGGAGCTTATGTAGCGCCGCACAAACCTCTCCCAAATTGATATCTGCGTCAAGCGCAGAATTAATGGTGCCGATGTAAGAAGGGAGGGGGGACGGAGGGGAAGTGCAGAGATAGCGAGCTCAGAGTGCAAGAAGGAAATCGGAATCGGATAGCGGTGAGGATTGTAGGAGGCGCGTCACATCCCTGCGTTGCGTGGCCTTGGCATGCGACGGGTCAAGGAGGATACGTAGGAGCGCCCACGTATCACTCAGCCTAAGGTTACCGGCCATGCGGTCGCAGGTCTGGCCCCACTGCTGCCTGGTGAGGTATGAGCAGTGCTCCTCAATTTCCATACCCAGGCGGGCAATGTGGAGGCTTAAGGCGGAGTCACACTGCGGAAACACCACAGCGACATCAACCGAACAAGTTCGCCAAACAAGCCGCCAACAAGTTTCCGAACCAACTTGTTGCTCAACAGCATGTCACACCGCACAAATAGCAGGGAAGCCGAACAGGTTGCTGCAGTGTTGCCTCGGTGTGACAGTGTTCAACCAAACAAGTTTGCCAAACAAGCCGTCAACAAGTTTCCGAACCAACTTGTTCCCCAACAGCATGTCACACCACACGAACAGTCGGGAACCCAAACAGGTTGCTGCAGTGTTACCTCGGTGTGACAGTGTTTGGCAACCAAAACAAGCAGGAAACAGTGTCCGTCAACGCTGTTCGGCCTGTTCGCTGGCCGGGCGAATTTCCGGACGACAACAGACCAACCAAAGTACCCATATTTGAGCTGATTGACTCATTCCTGCGAATTTCCTACTTGCAGATACGGTTTTCTTTTTTTGCAGAAAGTTTCCATGCAAATCATTTCCCACGTTGTGGCGTCTTGCAGGCAGCGCATTCACCCGTTGGCAAGGGCGCGGAGCTTCGGCAACGGCGCCTCCCACGGGTGGCGATGATATGCGCTGCTTTCTGCCAGCCGTAACGTCGCCGGCTGACTGCGCCGGGAATTCCCGCCTTGGCGGCGGCTGTGTGAACCTTGAACCAAACGTGAGCGTCCCGTGTGTGTGCCTGGGAACATGTAAACTGACAACCCCCATCTGCAGCGTCCCTCCGACGATTCGGCGCCGCGGTGGCTGGCGCCGTGCAATCCGTGTTTACCTTGTTTTGGTAGTGGTGTTTTCTTTTTGGAATGGGCTTAGTGCGCCTCAAATACAGCTTCCATGCTTTTATGCGAGAGAGTGCGATCACGGGACACCGAGCAGCAGTGCGTGGTGCGTCGACAATGAGAGCGGGCACGTGAAGAAATGGGCGAAGGAGTGAGTGGTGCGTCAGCACGGAGAGCGGATGTTTGAAAACTGTGTGCGAACGTGCGTGTGTGAAACGAAGAAGTGTATTTGTAATCGAGTGGTTAATTATTGATAAGGCGTATGACGTGATCGGATCAGCGAAGCTGGCGTGGGCGAGCTGTATGGTTGTGCGGTCAGAACGCCGACTCGGCGTCCGGACGAGGAATTCCACTCGTGTTGCAAGCCAAGGTGGTGGTCTGTCGGATTCGCGTTCTCACGGTCGAGGCTTCACAAATGCCTCTCATGTGACTTTCATGTACTCCTGTAAGTACGTAGATAAATCTCATGTAATGAATTCTCTGCCGTAAGCCTCTGCCTATTCCTTCAAACTGCTCATCATTTCTCAGGACGGAACCTGAGGAGATCGACCAGAGTGAGAGCCGCCCACAATAACAGTGCCCTCGTTCATCATTAAAGCAAGCTCAGAGTAATTGGGACAGCCTCTTTGTCTATTGAATTTTTCACAGGCACGTGTATAGCGCATGAATTTGGGCGAAATAGTAGCAAAATGGGCGGCTCCTGACATCAGCGCCTCAACGAGCAGCAAGTTTCCGCGGTGTGACACGGTGTCGCCCAACTGTCGGAGAACAAGTTCGCGGCAGCTGAAGAACAAAGAGACTGGCATCCTGTCGCCGCTGGGGGAGGAGTTCTAGGAAAAGGTGCGTGCACTCTGGAACGTCGAGAGGATGCTCTATCGCCGTGTAGTTGCGGTGAACCAGAGTGGCAATGTTCGGGGGGGATGCGGAAGGAGGATGGAAAGCAGTGAAGTCGCGCAGCTTAACTGGGGAGAAAGTTTCTTGGAGGGCGATTAAAGCGGGGAGGTCGCAGGGAGGGATGTTCTGGAGGTGGCGCCGCACCGCGTTCCGCTTTCCGCGGAAACCACGGCAGTTCCACTGCCAGAAATTAAAGCGTGAGGGGTGTCTGGCCATCACGAGGCCTGGGTGCCCCTGCTGGTGCAGGGGGATTGGGAGATGAGGAGGAGGGGAGGAGGGATGACACCATTAGGGTCGTCTGGGCAAGTTCGGCTTCG
>JAJIZL010052094.1:0-17514 GCA_023969395.1 Amblyomma maculatum
CTGTGCATGGAATCTGTGCATCGGATCTGTGCGTTGATGTGTGTTTAGCTTGCTAACAACAGATGTACGATGAGGGAAATTAGGAATGAAAACGATTGATGGTGATTGGTATAAATAAAAATTATGTGATAGATATTGCTAGTAATAATGAATAATGATGACTAAATAAATGATCATAAATTGACTAAATATGATTACGGAACGACAAATATGTCAAACGATGTCTTGTAATTTCCGCAACTGATTGGTGCCACGAGATCGGCGTCGACTTTCGTCGAGTCACCGCCGCGAAAAAAAAAAGGCCCGTATTCCGAGTTTGCGTCGTTGTTGAAGTGTCGCTATTTCACGTGACCTCGAGTCATCTGGTTGGTGGAAACGCCGGAACCGGGTGTTGACAATACGGAACCAGAAGAGGTGTCAACATGTTCCGGCGTTTTGACTAATAAGATGACTCGAGATCACGTGAGATAGCGATACTCCGATAACGACGCAAACTCAGAATACGGCCCCAGGTGCGCGCGTGACATCGTATAGTGCGTTCCAGAACATAGTACTTTTCCGCGCGAGAATTCGTAGCCTTGTCCGCATTGGCATTACCCTTTCATCACTCGGCGGCGACAGTGACTCACCGGCCGGAAGATTCAACTACGGGCCATCGAGCGGGCTAATAAGGTCGCCGCCAGCCATGGACTAGCGGCCATCTAGTACGTCTCCTTAGACCTGCTTGATCGACAAAATAAATGTTTTCCATTCCAATCCACAGGCCGGAGAGGCAACCTTATCCCTCAAGAAGCTTCGGCGGAAGCAGACCATTGACGACGTGCATCTCGGCGAGAACAGGAGAGCACGCTGCAGAGCGAAAGTTACGTGAATGTGCGAGCCGGTTTTGGTGCCTTGTAAAAGACAGACGCATGCCCTGTTTATTAAGGTCACGTCGCGTCGCTTCAGCCATAATAAACAGGGCACGCCGCGTCTGTCTTTTACAAGTCTCCAGAGCCGGCGCACAGAAGGTCGCGTCTCGTCGCTTCAGCCAGGCGGGATGTGATGAAGGGTGGCCCTTATGGGGCTGAGACAGGTACGTAACCTCCGCTTGCGGCGGGGGCTAGCCTGCCACCGAATTGTATCTGTTGCCGACCGTCATTTCACCCGCCACTACTTCGACTGTGGACGACAGCTGTTGTTGCTGAGCGCGTCTTTATCTCCCTCTTCTTTTTCTTTCTTCTCTAGTTTCTCTTCTGTCCACAATAGACAGCAGAGCCAGTAGGAGGCCCGTGCATTACATTTTCCTTCTTCCTACAGCCACAACAACAGCTTCAGCCAGCCAGTGTTAGAGCGTGTGTTGCAGTGCTACTACTCGGCTCCCGGGATCGACCCGTTGGTCGGCAATCCCTCTGATCTGTGACGTAGCGGCGCTCGTCTAAAAGGCGGCCCGATCGTGAATTTCCAGACGTCGATCTGCGACAGTGCCCGCTGAATAATGTGGTGTTTATTAATGCGAAAGCCTTTAATGGCTCATGGTGTCGTCGACAAAGTATGTCCCGCTTTTGCGGCGTTCTGATTGGCCGAGGCGGGATGGATGCTGTTGTTGTTGTGGCTGTAGGAAGAAGGAAAAGAAAATGCATGGGCCTGCTACTGGCTCTGTAGCTGAGCCACCTCCGCTGCCTCGTGGAGAACGATTGGATTGGAATGGAAAACATTTATTTCGTCGCTCAAGCAGGTCTGAGGAGAGACGTACTAGATGGCCGCTAGTCCATGGCTGGCGGCGACCTTATTAGCCCGCTCGATGGTCCGTAGCTAAATCTTCGGGTCCGAGCTGACCAGCACGGCTTCCCACTGCTCGGGAGAAGGGAATTAATTCCCTTCCTAATTATTAATTCCACCACAGGTGTATCACTTGCGCAGTTCCAGAGAATGCGATCGTATGTTGCTCTTTCTCCGCATTTACTGCAGTTTGGGTTTTGTACTGGCCTGGGTACATGAGGGCAAGCACCGCCGGATTTAGGAGAGAGCGTTTGTAGTCGGCGCCATGTAACTTCCTGCGCCTTTGTTAAAGTCTTGGGGGGGGGGGGGGGGGGGGATATGTACGCTTTTCCAGCCTGAAGTGATGGGTAATATCATGAAAAGAAATTAACCCGTCCTTCGTAAAATTCGGGTCGGAGGGCGCGCTCACGGCGCGGTAGACGAAACGTCAGGCTTGCGCGTGAGCCGCCTCGTTGCCGGATTAGACGAGTGGGCGGCCATAGCCTTAGCCATTGCAAACACGTCCGCCGATATTATATTCCGTGATTCTAAAACAGCCATTCGCAATTTCACGAGGGGCCGCATCACGTCTACCTCCCTCCGCATCCTCCAAAGCACCCCTGTTCCGGTTAGGGAAATTGCAGACAGAATAAAAATAGAGAAAGAAGAAAAGGAAGAGGGAAAGAAAGACGCGCGCCGCAACAGCCGTCATCCACCACCAGCGGTGGCGGGTGCAATGACGGCCTACAACAGAAAAATTCGGTGCCATGCTAGCCCCCACAGCAAGCGGCGGTGACCCACCGGTACCAGCCCCATCAGGGGAGATGTTGTTGTGGCTGTAGGAAGAAGGAAAAGAAAATGCACGGGCCTGCTACTGGATCTGTAGCTGAGCCACCTCCGCTGCCTCATGCAGATAGAAGAGAATATAGATAAGAAAGAAAAGGAAGAGGGAAAGAAAGACGCGCGCCGCAACAACAGCCGTCGTCCACCACCAGCGGTGGCGTGTACAATGACGGCCTAGAACAGATAAAAATTCGGTGCCAGGCTAGCCCCCGCCGCAGGCGGCGGTGACCCACCTGTACCAGCCCCATCAGAGGTGTCCTCCTGGGGGAGATCACCCCAATGCGCCCCTGCCATTTTCAATGCCACATTTGAACGCACGCCAAGGAACGCCACACGAGAGGAGGGATGGTCTGCTGTCCAAATTCCCACTTGCGCCCCGCCGGGGTGGTGCAGTGGTAAGACGCCCGACTACTGCGCCGGATTTCCCAGATTCAAACCCGACCACGGCAGCTGCGTTTCGATGGAGGCGAAACGAAGTGGCCTCCGTGTGCTGTGTGATGTGAGTGCACGTTAAAAATCCCCAGGTGGTCGAAATTACTTCGTAGGCGTCCACTACGACGCTCCCCTTTCTCTATTTCCACTTTCACTTCCTCCTTCCTCCCTTCCTTTACGCCGCGGCTCAGTTGTCCACTGATACTGCGTCTTCCCTTCCTGCGGACGAATTATCATTATTATTATTATTATTAATTCTCTCACTGTGTATATAAGTGATGCTACTCATTGTTCGCTTACTTTCCGTGATACTTTTCGTCTCAGTTTCATTTCATGTATTATTTATTTCTTTTTTTGTGTTCTCTCTGTGTGTGTAAACATGTTTGTGCTTTTTCATTTTGTTTTCTTTTTTTTATTTGTGCTGCAGCACAAAGACCACATGGTTGTTCCTGCGCACATTAAATAAAGATTGATTTATTATTATTATTATTATTATTATTATTATTATTATTATTATTATTATTATTATTAGAAAGTGTGATAGATACTGCGCCTTTCCTTTCCTGTAAACCAATTATAATTATAAGTAGCACTGCAACGAATGCCGCCAAGAGGCTAACGATGGGAGGCAAATTATACGATAGGAAGGGCATGCTTTCAGAGACCCTCTAATTTTATGGCGAAAACCTTTAATGGCTCATACTGTCGTAGACAAAGTGTGCCCCGCTTTTGCGGCGACTGTTGCGTGGCGTTCCTTGGCGCGTATTCAAGTGTGGGATTTCAGATAACAGGAACGCTAAACAAGATGAGACTTCTGGAGGAAAGCCACAGTACTTGTCACACGTTCTCCAAGTGTGAGTTTAGGTGGCGCGCTATCACTCCTGTCATGTGGCGTTCCTTGGCACACGGTAAAGTTTGAGATTGCAAAGGCAGGAACGCTAGACAAGATGAGGCTTCTCAGGCTTTCACATTTCAATACTTTAGTCGCTGAAGTACCTCGTAATTTTTTTGTTCTCTCTCGTGTATTGTTCACTGTTGTAAAGCCTCTGTTTATTAAGGCCTCTTTAGTTGCATGCTGTGCATTGCCTTTCTGTGAACCTGTCTGTGTATTTCAAATGTTGCAGTGAATTCCTCTGTATCACTTCTTGCTGTATTATGCATGCTTTGCTTGTTAATTCTGACTGCCACTCTTACTCTGGCTTGAAACGGTGAACGGTGAAAACAGGGGACCAGACGGCCATCCCCTACAACAGGTAGCAGACTATGCTCAGCTTGCCAAGCAGGTCGAGGGCAACTTCTCCGAGACCAGAACAGCTCCCCCACACACTGTAAAGGTATCTGAGAGTGTATGAGCCATTAGTGGCGCATCGCAAATAACAATAAGGCGAGTGCCTATCTAGGCTCATGGAACGAAATCGGTGCCTTTCCTTTCCTGTAAACCAGTTTATGTAGCCCTGCATCAAACGCCGATAAAAGGCAAACAATGAGGCAAATGACATGATAGCAAGGGTAGGCTTTCGCTATTCTCCTTTCAAGAGACATCTGAGAACCTCATTTTTTAACGAGTGACAACAGCAAAGAATAAATATGCTTAGCCACGAGTGGTAAGCACCCACGGCATGACTCAGAAATGTTTAGGAGCGACTAGTATGTCAAACAATGTCTTGTAATGGACGAGGAGAGCAAACGATAGAAGAGGCAGGGTTTGCTTTCGCTATTCTCCTTTTTTTGTTGTGGCTGTAGGAAGAAGGAAACGAAAATGCACGGGCCTGCTACTGGCTCTGTAGCTGAGCCATCTCCGCTGCCTCGTGCAGACAGAAGAGAAAATAGAGAAGAAAGAAAAGGAAGAGGGAGGTGGTGATGGTAGAAACATTTAATTGCCATTTGCAACAAATATTGGGGGCGAAGCCCCCTGCATGGCCCTTGGGTGCTCCCTCCCTTACTACATCGGAGACACCCTCATAAGGCAAAAGAAAGTCCTTGAAGAGCAATCCCCCTCAAAGCACTGGAAATGATCTTCCGTTGTTCTTGATATGAGGTGGTCTTCATGAGAGACTCCCAGTAGGACAATGCTAAGTTTGGTGATGGGGGATGAGGAAAGGTGGGGCATGTAAAAAGGATGTGTAGGAAGTGTTCTGGTTTGCCATAGAGTCTGCATGATGTTGAAACCTTGTCTGGGTATCGGGCATGTAGAAGTGTAGGGTATGGAGTCGTCCGAGTCTGCAAGCTTCGCCAGTGTACGGCCTGCGCTATGGTGAGAGAGGGGGCTGGGGTCGTATATTCCCTTCGTTTGTCCCGGTAGTACGAGAGAATATCGCGGAAGGAGAGCACGTGCTCCTCGGCCTGTAGAGGGGCTCTATTCATCTAGCCCGGAAAGTAAGACCTCGGGCTAGGGAATTAACCTCCTCGTTACCAGGGAGGCCAGCAAGTGCTGGCGTCCAGATAAGGGATATGATGTGCCGGGGCTGCCAGAAGCGAAGTCTGCGAGTTGCGGTGCGGGTTATTTAGCCGTTGGCATAATTTACAATCGCAGATTTGGAGTAAAAGATAATTTTTGTGGCAGATGTAGAGAGGAGTCAAGCGTAATGGCTGCCTCCTCTGCCTCTGTGGTGAAATTGGTGATTATAGAGCTGGAAGTTAGCAGCTTTGCTTGATTGTCGGCTACAGCCAGGACCATACAGGAGCTTGACGTATATTCCGTAGCGTCCACGTAGACCCCCTCTTGGTCGTCGTTATGTTGTCTGTGAAGGGTGTGAGCCCTGGCTATTCTGCGGCCCTGGTCTCGCTCAGGGTGCATGTTTTTACGGATGGGAGGTATGATGAGGTTAGAGTGGAGGTTAGAAGAATGCTGGACACCGTCAATGAGGTGTGTAACTGTGCTAAGGTTTTGAGTGGGTTAATAAAGTGCGGCCAGCCGCAGAGTTGGATAGGCGGGATATTTGTGCCGTTAATGTAGCCTCTCTAAGTTCCTCGAAAGTGTTGTGTGCACCGAGTTTAAAGAGTCGGGCAATAGACGTGCGGGGGGAAGTCATAGAGCCGTTTTCGTGCAACTTTTTAGGAGCGCGTTCACCCGGTCTCTCTCCTTTTGTTTGGGGGGAGGTATGGGAGGGCATATGTGGCGTGGCTTATAAAGTAAGCCTGGTTGAGGTGAATTGTGTTTCGCTCGCGAAAGCCTGCCCGGCGGTTGGCTATGCGGCGAATCAGTTGGGCGGTCTTTTGACATTGTGTATGGAGAGTCCTTATGACTTCCACGTGTGCACCATTGGAGTGAAGAACTAGACCCAATACACGGATTTTGGATACTAGTGGGATCGAATGGGTGTCTAGCTTGAGGGAAATAGGCGGACTGCCTGAACCGTATTGCTTGGGGCGGTAGAGAAAGGGTTCTGATTTTGAAGGAGACCAAGTTAGGCCACGTTCCCTTACATAGGTGTGGATGGTGTTTAGTGCCGATTGTAGGTGTTCCTCTATTTCGACATCACTGCCGCGGTTATCCCAGACAGTGATGTCGTCGGCGTAGATGCTGAAATGAATGTCGGTGATTTTTGCAAATTTTTCGGGTAGGTGAAGCAGTGCTATGTTGAATAGTATAGGGGAGAGGACGGCGCCCTGGGGCGTACCTCGTGCACCTAGCATGATCTCCGGAAGGCAGTGGTCGCCGAAGCTAAGTGTGGCTGTGCGCTGGCTGAGGAAGTCTCGGACGTAATTATAAAACCTAGCGCCGACTCCCAGGGTTGTAAGATTCTGAAGGATTGCTGAATGTGTAACTTTATCAAATGCTTTGGTCAGATACACGCGTAGGATGGCTTTGGTGTCATAGGTTTGACTGTCGAGAATATGAAGTTTCAGCTGTAAGAAGACATCCTGTGTAGAAAGGCCAGGACGAAATCCAAACATGCAGGTGGGCATGAGATTTTCTCCTTCTAGATATTGACAAATTCTGGTCTGGAAGCAGAGAGAAATGAGCCTAAGGTTTGAAACCAGCAGAGGTTTCCCAGGTTCTGGTATAAACACACCTTTCTCCTCTTTCCATTGCGGCGGGAGGGTTCCCCGTTGCCAGCACTCGTTAAAGTATTCGATAAGGGCGGCAATAAATTTTGAATTGAGATTGCGTAGTGCCTTTACTCCATCTGGACCTGGGGCTGAAGATGTGTTTAGCCTCTGAAGCTCAGCCTGCACCTCTGATACCGTGATGGGTTGTTCGAGGAAGTCTTTAAGGGACCCTGAATAGTCGGGGTGTGCTATAGAAGGGTACTTGGGGAAGTAGTGATCTCGTAGTTCTTGGAGAAGTTCCGGTGGAGGTGTATCGCAAGTATATATTAGTCTAGTGAGGTGGTCTCGTTTGGTAGTCCTAGCCTTACTGGAGTCTATTAAGTGCCTAAAAAGGTTTCAAAGCCTGAGATACACTCATATTTCCATCTAACTTGTTGCATAGCGATTCCCAGTTCTATCGCGAAAAAATCGCTGCATGCGTCTCTATCTCTCTGTTAAGACGGACTAGGCAGCGTCTAACTGTCCGGTTTCAACGCTGCCGTTTGCAGCGTCGTTCTAGGCCGCCTTTAGCCTCCCATAAATGTAGGAGGCGGGAGTCAACCGTGTCGCTTTGGCAGTCATTTGCTAGGGGACAAGATACTGATTGGACATCCATTTGTAGTTGTTTGGTCCATTCGGTGATGTCATTAATGGGGGCGTAGGCGCGGGCTGCTCTACACGTTCGGAAAGAAAGAAAATAGAGAAGAAAATGAAGAGGGAGAGACAGACGTGCGCTGCAAAAACAGCCGTCGTCCGTCCGGTGGCGGGTGCAATGATAGCCTACAACAGATAAAACTTTTGCGGCAGGCTAGCCCCCGCTGCAAGCGGTGGTGACCCACCTGTCCCAGCCCCATCAGGGGAGTACCAGTCCGAGCCTTTTAAGAGATAAATAAGCGACCTTCTAACCATTTATTGCGAAAGCAATACTACTTTCACTTTCAGCTCCTCGCGTGGCGGGGCCGCGGTAGCTACAATTGACCTTTAACTTGACCTCTGCTATGACGTCATACCATCTGCCGCAAAAACCAGGGGCCCAACTTGTGCCGCCGTGAGGCGTGGCCAAGATACATACCTTGGCGAGGCCGCGCGTGGTGGTTGCTGCCTAACTCCTGCGCCCGCCGCGCGCGGCGCGCCTAGCGGTGTGACGTCACAGCTGCAAGAGCAGGGCTCCACCTTGTGACATCGCGAGGCGAGGCCGCGTGTAGTGGCTGCATGACCTACGAGATCGTAAGTTGGAAAAGGGACGTGGCAGCGTCTTTCGCCGCTCCGCGGCGCTCGCAACCTATGCATCATTAAAGTCCCTCGATAATTTGAAAGTAGTGACACTCTCCTCCACTCCGGCACTTTCCTCCTCGAATATCCTCGCCCGCCGCCTGCGCGCGATGCACACGGCACGCTTTTTTGGGCAGCGCTCCTTCGCTGTCCGGGAAATTGGCTGGCACGCGCGCGCGCTCTTAAGTTTGCGCGTTTTCCACGCTCTGTTATCGAATAAAGACACGAATAAGACATGCGAATTGCTTGACTGTACCGCGAGCCACATGAATTAGCATCTCGTACGCGCAATGAAAGTGCAAATTACGAGCGCTTGCTGCATGAACAAAAACCGCTTGCTGCATACACCTCACATTCCTTTTGACTTTTCATTACCGTGTGTCTCAACCCGTCATAATATATTAAGCATAATATATACTATATATTTGAACATTCCTGAATATTCTCAGCATACCAATGCTGAGTTAAATGTATTTTCACCTCAAACTAATTTTAGCGGAAGTAAAGTTTATGCAGTTGTTAACGAGCGGAGTTTCATTAATGCGATAGTTGCTAGCAAGAGGCTGGAACAAATGCTTTGATGGTCATCCTAAAATTTTTCAATAAGGTTTAGACTGAGGTTGGTACCGCGCAGTGCACATGCAGCTGCTTAATTGTTTTCGTAGTTAAAAATTTTCGCGGCTGCTTGAAAACGATCGACTATCAACTTTTTTCTGTTAAGAATGAAACGGATCTAGCTCCTGCTGTCGGCAGCCTTGAAGTGACGTCGAGCCGAAACCGAGAGCCATGATCAGGGCACCGATTTCTCGTCATCCGTACCCCAAAATTTGGCCAGTCAACCAGCGATACTTCACCTTGTCGGAAGTTCATCCACATTGGTGTCAACTCTAATTTTAGTATGACCAATATTTTCGTTTTCTTTTGCTTTGACTAGACTAAAGAAACGTGACCTACAACGCTTTCAACTCTTTAGTGGCAAAATGTGGAAGAAATATAGGCCTTCTGTCGATAACTGCGACAGGGTGCGCACGTACAAAATACTGCTATGTCAACTCAAGACCGAACAGCATTGTTTCTTTGTACACACTAGACCTCTCGGGTCCAAGGCCGACGGCTACTCTACGCTACGAAAATGGACATGACGCCCGTCAACTAGGCAAATAATTAAGGAGGCCCACCTAAATTTGGAAATCAAGACTGAGTTGGCCATACGCAAATTAGGTTATAGACACCAAATTCCGGTCAGACTCGGACCAGGTCAAATTTTGGGGATTCAGAGGGCCACTTTTCGGGGGCGGCCCTCCTAGATTGGTAGATTTCCACTGAATTTCCCATACTCAAATAGGTCGGACACCAATTTTGGTCCAATTCAGGCGAGGACAAATTTCGGGGGTCCAGAGAACTAACTTTTGGGAATAGGCCACCTAGGTTTGGAGGCCACCACTCAATCCGTCATACGCAAATTAGGTTGGGCACCAATTTTGGTCAAATCGTACGAGGTCAAACTTCGGGGGTCCAGAGAGCTAAATTTTGGCAATGGCCCACCTAAGTTTGGAGGTAATCCCTGAATTCGCACTACGCAAATGAGGTTGGTCATTAATTTTGCCACCTTTTGAAGTGGTCAAATTTACGGGGTTTCTGGGGCTACATTCTGAGGGAGGCCCACCGAAATTTGGACGTAACCAGTAAATATTCAAATATGTAGGACATCAATTTTCGCCAGATTAGGACGAGGTCTAATTTCGAGGGTCTAAAGAGGCAAAATTTTGATGTGCGGATATATATACATGTGGACAAGTTCTGCGAAAGAGTCCTCTACACTCTCCTGCGACATAAACCTAATAATGAATTAACAATCTCCTTCATTGCACGCGTTAGCGCTGAAAAGCGAGACCTTTAGTTCAGACATTAAAGCGGCTATTGTATGCATCAGCTTTCGCCATTATATAGCACGTTGAGCGGAACCATGAAGTCAAAACAATAACGCGCATAACAGCGCAAAATTATCAGTGAATTAAGTGAGATTATCAGCTTTGTGATGCGCTTGCAAGTAGTTTCATGTCGCTTGGAACAAATGCACAGTACGTCGCAGAAGCAGCAGAGGTGACTAGTCTTCGTCGGGGTGAAGTGCTTGCGGCCGATGTTGTTGAACCACTTTTTTATTCGAATGGTGGCCTTCTTTCCGCTCGGAATTGCGAAAAAAATGAAGCCTTTTTCACGACAGCTTGTGCAAATAAATATGCCGCAGCTCGGTATAGCGCTGCATTAAAACAGCGCGAATAGCGCGAAGTGCAAGCGCGGAATGCTAGGGAGCTCGCTCCTACAAACAGCGGCTGCCTAAAAAATGGCGCCGGCTAAAAATGAAAACAAAAAAGGAGCGAACTTTTCGCGCGCTTTTCCCGGCGACGGCCTGCGGAGCCAATCACCGTTGAGAAGAGCGCCGATGGGAGAGTTGAGAGAGGAGGATCTGCGAGGGTGCGCGGAGCGGCGGCAAAGTTCACAAAAAGTCGCTACTTTCGTTTTATCAAGGTATAGTGCCTGATTTTAATGCATCATAGGGTGCTTCGATGCGCGCCCGCTCTCCGTTTAGGGTGAGGACAACCGCGTCGTCTGCTAGCGCGACCACCATTTTCATTCGCGAAGCGCGCGTTTGCTGCGTGACGCGTCTAGATAGAGGACGCACCTCTACAAGTGGTAGCTTGAATTGAACGTTGCCTTTGATGCTCAATCCTTTTATAGTTTAGATGAAAAGTAAGAGTAAAAATTCAGTCATGTATTCGCTATTTCGAGACGATTAGCAAAAGTGTAGCGGTTATTTTTGTTTTGCGATATGTGATCAGGGCGGCCAACTGTTCGCCGTCGATGTCATACCAGCGCCGTCCACTTTCTATCATAACGCTTATGTGTGGATATAGCGGAAAGTGAAGTACGCGAAATGAACAGCTGCATATTCAAGCGCGAACGCATGGCATGTTTACGTTAATAATAATTGGTTCACAGGAAGGGAAAGGCGCAGTATCTGTCACACTTCTGTCTGTGGACACCGGAACCGCGCCGTAAGGAAAAGCAGGAAGGTGGGAGTTAAAGTTTAAAGAGAGAAAGAGGAGCCGTAGTAGAGGGCTACGGAACAATTTCGACCACCGGGGGTGTTTAACGTGCGCTGACATCGCACAGCACACGGACGCCTCTTCGTTTCGCCTCCATCGAAACGCAGCCGCCGGGGTCGGGTTCGAACCCGGGTATTCCGGACAGTAGTCGGGCTTCTTACCACTGTACCACCACGGCGGGGCTGGCATGTTTACGTTCACGTACACTATTATTTACTGGTGGCAAACTATGTCATACAAACTATGAAGTCAAAACAAAGACTCAAGCGCACGCAAGAACAATTCATTATTACCTCGATGCACAAATAGGCTGCGTTCTGTCTCTAGGTGGCTTTCGCTTCTTTGTAGCAACTGGAAGCTGAAAGATATACAAACCAATGATCAAATTGAGCACCAAGCAAAGGGAAAAACAGGAATCATGCAATATGAAAAATCAAGGCAAAGAACAGAGCGAAAAGAAGGCATGACCAGCGTCTCGGCAATATTTTTTTTTGTTTTCCCACAAAATAATCTCAGCGTAGAGGCCAAAAGGTGCACATAAATACTTGATTTGTTCCCCGCTCCCTTTAATAACTTCAATGTCGTCTTGGTTAATTTCATTTGCATTAATTGAAAAAGACGTCCGATTCTGCCTTTCAAGTGGTAATGGGTTAAGTTGGTGTTTGAGATGAAGGTTGTTGTGTTAGCCAATCGAGAGTAGAATTGAATAAGGGGAATGCTTCTGCAAAGAGCGTGAGAAGCAGAATTGATACATACACGCGTACACATAACCTGTTAAAGGGGAAATAATTGACACATGCCGGGCCTGGGGCTCAAATGCCTCGCTCGTTACAACGGGTGGACTGATGAGCGTAAGCTCCACAACGCGTACTTCGCTCTTGAAGAGCCTGCACGGACATGGTTTGAAACCCATGAGGCTTCCTTCCCATCTTGGGCAGCCTTCTGTCGTGATTTAAAAGCCACTTTTCCAAGCGTCGACCGCCGGGAGCGAGCAGAAGCTGCGCTACACTCGCGCAATCAGCGCCAGACAGAGAGCGTGCGCATGTTCTTTGAGGACATGAAACGCCTTTTCAAGCGTGCAGACCCACAAATGCCAGAAGATAAGAAGCTGCGTCACCTGATGCGGGGCGTTAAACAAGAACTTTTCGCGGGACTGGTGCGCAGTCCACCGCGCACAGTGGCGGAGTTTCTCAGCGAGGCAGCGACCATGGAGACAACGCTGCAACACCGAGTCCGTCAGTACAACCGAGACGTGAACATCATTGGGTCCGACGCAACCCCCTGTGCATGTCGGCAGCGACATGGACGCACTACGCAATCTCATCCGTTCTGTCGTGCGGGAGGAACTGCAAGCGCTTCGGATACCTTGCAACACATCTTTTCCTTCACTGGCTGAAGTCGTCCGGGCTGAAGTCGTCCAATTACAGGACAGAACTCAAAGTTACATCAACAGACATTTCGAAGACTGGTCAGTACCGACATCGCCTTCAAATTACGGGCAACAATGTCTTAAATACACAATACCAACACTTTTAAATTTGTATAATTCGGTCCATTTTGATCTTTTCACGACACCCTACAAAGACCTCCGGGAGATGTATTCGATTTTTACGTAGTATTGTCTAGCCTTGCTGGTGTTTTCTTTTGCATTTGTAACAACGAGTTCCTATGATGTTTTTGTTTAAATTTTTCCGAATAAGTGCTAGGCTAACATAACATTAAATATGTATGTGTATGCTTGTTTTAATGAAGAGTATGTGCACATATGTGATGCTGCCATGCTGCCAAAATAAGGGATTGTAGACCCGTCAAGCTGTCCATGGACAGCTTTTTTTCTAAAATCTCCCCATCTATATTTGATGGCAAAAAAAAGGTTTCATTTCATTTCGTTTCGCGTTGGTCACATTTCCCGTCACTGCCGTAGCCGCTGGTACACGCCATCTCGTCATTCCACCTACGTCGACTGCCCCGGAGACTATGCCCCTCGCCATTCCTCATCTCACGCCGACCGGATCCGTGTTGATCCCGGTTCCACTGTCCGGGCTGCCAACCGTTCATCATCCCCGCAAACACGACTTTCGCGTTCTCCTCTTCCGTGCTGCAGTTCGTCGCCGTCCTATTCTGTCCACTTACCGGAAAACTAGCCAATGTAGCTCCCGAAGGTGACGCTGCGTTTAGGTCCCGGATCGAAAAACCTGTGCTGACCCCTGCCCTACAAAATAACCGTATTGACGTCCTTGTGGATGGTGTTCCCGTTTCTGCTGTCATTGGTACTGGCGGCCAACTGTCCGTCCTCAGCTCCTCAATTCGCCTTCGCCTCAAGAAAGGCCTTACGCCAGCCGTCTAGTCTACAGTTCGCGTCTCCAATGGTAGCCCTGCTACCGTGGTTGGCATGTGTACGGCGCGAGATACCATTGCTGGCCGTCATGCCCCAGTGTTGTTCACTGTCCTACACGAATTCTCCCACGACGTTATCCTTGGCATTGACTTTTAACAGCTCATTCTGCTCTTATTCACTGCTCTACCAGCCTACTTCGCTTGAACCTTCCACTCTGCTCTGAAGACCCCTCCTGCTCACACCGCCTTCGATAAGCACAGTGTAGCCGCCTTCTTCCTGAAACTGCCGTTTACATCCCTATGTCGCCATTCCTACCCGTCCCAGATGGCGACTATCTCGCGTGTCCCATTATTAATGTCAGCGGCATGTCACCTTTCTTCATCTAATTGTGCATATCTCCCAGAACCGCACCACTCTCCCCAGTCCTTAACTTTAGCTTGTCAACGCAAGTTCTGCACGAATGAATTTCACTATGCGCTGTCCCCGATGACCGATTGTGCCATTTCAGCTCTGACTACAGATCATCCAACTGTTGCCCGTGCCACCACTCCATCGCTCCTTGATCCTCTTAACAGCATGATTGCAGCTGATCTCCAACCTGAATTGGGCGCTGAATTACAGAAACTTTTGTTTACCTATAGTGACCGTTTTGACGTCGGTACCCGTTCATTGGGTCAAATTACAGTTTTCAGCCACCGCACTGACACCGGTGACGCCAGTCCTATTCACAGGCGGCCCTATTGTCTTTCGCTTGCCGAACGACGCGTCATTAAAACAGAGGTGGAAAAGATGTTAGCGAACGGCGTAATCGAGCATTCCAGTAGCCCCTGGGCATCCCTGTCGTGTTGGTCAAGTGGAAGGATAACAGTTGGAGATTCTGCGTTGACAACCCTCATTTGAGCAAGATAATAAAAAAAAAGATGTCTATACTCTTCCGCGCATCGACAACGCGCTTGATAGTTTGCACGGAGCCAGCTACTTTTCATCCATCCACCTTCATTCCGGCTGTTGGCAGATCTTGTCGTCGAGAGAAATCGTGAAAAAACAGCGTTCATCACCCATGACGGCCTCTATCAATTTAAAGTCATGCAAGCAACCTTCGAACGCATGATGAACTCTGCTCAGAGCCTTCAAGTGGACTACTTATTTGTGTTATCTTGATGACGTAATTGGTTTCTCCTCTACATTTGACAGCCATCTCCTTCGCTTTTCTACAATCCTTTCCCTTTTTTCGTCGCTCCGGACTTCAACTAAACTCTAAAAGGTGCAGTTACGTGTCATCGAGAAATCAGTCCTTGCTGACTTGGTTAACGCTTCCGGCGTTAAGCCCGACCTTGACAAGATTCAAGCCATCAGAGATTTATACACTATGGCACAATATACAGTAGGCTTATTGTGGCTCAATTAACATAATGGGGGGGCGGGCCTCAAACACCCTACTGCATATTGCCGCGAAACCTTCAAAACTGTATTTGTTTTTTTTAGCAGCCGCCAGCATGCGGTCTTATCACTCTTATTCTAGCCCGCGTATCAATTCTGTATTCTTTGCTTGTTAATGCTCGATATTGCGAGACACACCTTTATCAGTTCCTTTGTTGCGCAAGATGCACTGAGATTTGTCTCGAAGATTCCGACCACTCGCTTATCTTTCTACAACGTTCCTGCTTGTACTAGTGACATTTTGCGAAGTTATCTAGATTGTTCTGAGCCGCCGTTAAATTGAGCGTTGATGTTTGCATCAGGCATTCTTTGTTCGACGATCCACGAGCACGTTTGTTGCTATCGCCGCCGCCGAGTTGCTTAGTTATTTTGCGGGCGCAAGTCAGCCCAATATAGAGTTTCTTCAGTGCAATCACCGACTCTTCATTTTTGTCATTGACCTTGTCACCACCACTTGGCATCTGGTGGAGGTGCTGCCTTGATCCTTCAAGCGAAGATCTCAGCCTTGTTCCTGTCGCCCTGGAGGTCCAGTATACAGGTCACCGAGCCAGCCGCCGACTCCAAGGCCTAAAACCCGAACATGGTCTGCTGCCTGACCCCGTTCAACTTCGGACGGCATCAACTTTGAAAATGGCCCAATCAACAGCACCAGTCGTCTTTGTGCAGCCCCGGTGTCACCCGTTAATTATTAACGATGCGCCCTTAACGGTGCGCACACTCCCAGACACCCTTTGAGTGAGTGGGGGTAGCTGTTCCGGTTGCAAAGGAGATGCCCTCGACCTGCGTGCAAGCTCAGCCGGAATTCAACTGCCTTGTAGTGACAGAAGGGGGTGGTCGTTTGGTGCCCAGCGGTCGCCGGTTCAAACCAGAGTAAGGATCGGAGTCAGAAGTAACAAACAAAACACAATTTATGCACAGCAAGAGACGATAGAAAGGAATACACAAGATCACTTGAAACACAACAGACGAGATGTTCACAGAATACAAACGCTAAGCATGCAACTACAGAATCATTCAATAACACAGGCTTTACAACAGATCAAACACGAGAGAGTTACATAAACAAACACCAAATTGTTCACCGGGCACTGTTGCAGTCCGACGCCTCAAGAGTCACGATGTGGCCGCCATACGAGACGAGCGCCGCTCCCTTGAAAGTCCGTGGGCTTGCCAGCAGCGGGTGATCCCCGGGAGTCCAGCCGAAGCACAGGCGAGCACGTCGCAAAACACTGACGAACTGACTGACTGACTGACTCATCAAGCGGCGCGGTCTCTTTAAATAGGGCGCGCCGCGTCTGTTTGTTAGCACGCGTTAAAGCCAGCGCGCACACACACATAGCTTCGCTGGTTATAGCGCTCTCTTCCTCCCGTCGAGCCGCGCGTCGCCATTGGCCAGGTCCCATAGAAGATGCTGGAAATTTCTGGCTGATTCCAGTCAGACGAACCATCGAGCTCCCCGGGCAATGGGAAAGAGGGTGACGGCAACGCGTACAAAGCTACGCGCTCTCCCGCGCGGGGAAGGGGCTTTTCTCTACATGCTTTCCACGCGAAGCCGCGCGGGCCTTGCGCCATGCCGACTTGTTGAATATGTGCGCCGATTTCGTGACACCCGGGAGCCCCCCCCCCCCCCCCCCCTTCCATGGACTGCCCAGGGAGGATGCGGAAGACTGGATAGACCTTTTGGACCGTGTGACAGAATTCAACGGCTGGAACGATGCTGCGAAACACAGGCAAGTCTATTTTGTTCTTCAAGGACATGCCCGAGTTTGATTCGAAAATCACGAGACTTCTTTAAACGATTGGAAAACATTAAAAGCAGATTTTTTGATTGCCTTTGCAAGTTATTTCCGAAAAAATAGAGCTCAGGCCCTCCTCCAATCAAAACTTCAACTCCCTAACGAGCCAGTCTTGGCATATGTTGAGGAGACGAAGCGCCTCTTTCGCCGCGCCGGCCTTTACATGAACGAAGGTTAGAAAGTCAAATTTTTAATGCGAGGCGTTAAATGTCGCTTTTTGCAGGACTATTCCGGAACCCGCCGAAAACTGTGGACTAATTTGAAAGTGAAGCATCAACCATCGAGAAGACGTTGGCCACCCGGATGCGCCACTACGAGTGACCACTTCAATCAGACTACTCTTGCCACTACCCCAGAGCATCTGCAAGCGGAGGGGACGTACGGGACCTTATCCGGGAGATCGTGCGAGAGGAGCTCCGCCGATTGTTGCCATCACTTCAACAACCCCAGGTGGCGACGATCGAGGGCGTCGTCCGTCAAGAAGTTCAGCAGGCACTGGGCATTCCTCATGCGA
>JAJIZL010052096.1:0-11058 GCA_023969395.1 Amblyomma maculatum
ATGCATACATACATACATATATATACATACCGCTACCAGCATTCAAGATAGGCAGATTCAGCTCTCTGAGTGAAATGATGGCGAATATAAAAGGCGTGTGCTCAGCTCATGACGAATGAAACAACTAGAGAAGCACCGGCAAAAAAGTGAAAGGTAGTAACAATGGGGTGACCTGGTGAAACAAAAAGCGGGCTGAGAACATCCCGTCATCTCTTTATCATCCGGAAACTGGTATAGGGGAACAACGACGTTTTGAAGCTACCCGATTTCCACTTTTCTCCGTTTGTAACCGGCGATCGTTTGTCCTTTTGGCTGCTACACAATCTCATAGAAACCTGCGCATGAAAAGCAAGAAATTAAGATTTCATACCGGCTCAATGACTCCTAGCATTAACATGAAGCTGATGTCAGCCTTTACTGCTGCCTGGTTGGGTCAATATATCTTTGTTTTTGGAAGACGCAGCATTTCAGTTTCGTTGCATTTCATCATTCTAGTTTGTTTCACCGGGTCCGATGTAACATGTACTTGTTTCAAGCGACATACTTGTAAAGCTTAGGAAAATCGATATAGACCCTCGTGCTTCTGTGTGCCCCATACAGAGTGCACCAGTGTCTCGCAAAGGGTTAATCACAATGCAGGCTCCTCAAATTTCTGTTTAAGGGAAGTATCACAATACAAGTCTATATGTTGCAGGCGCAAAACATTCCAATTTCTTTGTTGGAGTTGACTTGGTTTCCACAGCCTTTGCGGACATATTTCTCTCACAGATGTTGCAACGGGTTTACTGGGAATTTACCTCCGATATTGAGCATGTTTGCCGCCATAACTATTTGGCTGCGATTAGACGACGCTTTTAGGTCAAAGATGAGTAAACACGTTTTACCAGTGGAGCTTGTTAATCAATTTTGGCGTAACAACTACCAGCGACGTTTTTCGCTCGAAGACTCATGCTGTTGAGCGCGCAACCCGAGACGGATTTCATCATTTTTGTACGCCGTTTTTTTTTTCCTAGAAGATGTTGGCGTGGAATGATAACTACCGCAGAAATCTGACCAAATTAAAACAGAAGGCCACATGAAATTAGACTGTATTGTCTGCTAGCATAGGAAGGGTAGATGCTCCATTTTTCTCTTATTCTTGCAAATTCTTAGACAATAATTTATTAAGCTTAGTCAATTTTGCACATGTTTCTGCATGCCATTGAGGCAGATTTGCTAAAATGAGAGGTATAAACTCCCCACCCTAATGAAGAAGCCTATTTTACAATTCTGAACTTTTTACTTTTGTATAGGTGTGTAATATAACTTAACGGTCTGTGTATTAATGAAGTTTTATTGCGACAGCATTGGGTTCCTTGCCAGCATAAAACGTCTGTGGTGTCTGAGAAATTCCCTGATAGGTTAACTTAGTGTCAGCCATTCCTGCATTTGTAGTGATTATGACACCATATATTTACATGACCTAATCGAGAGCTGCCTGGTTGCCACGGCGTCGCACGTCATGAGCGCACGCGATTTGTTAGTGATTACAGGCGCGCTGGCAGTAGGCATTTGCGCTAGTCCTGTGACATGCCCGAGAGCAGTGGCTGTATTGTGGCAGACTAGGTGGTCTCTGATAGCTGTGATTGGTCAGTCGCGGAAGTGTATGCACAGCTCTGCATATAAGGCTAGAAGAGAACGAGAATAAACTCTGCCTTCGGAAGTGAAACCAGAAGACTCTGGGTTTAATTCATAATTTTTATAAGTGTTAAGAAAAGCAATTATATATCGTCTTGTCATGGCAGAAGAGTGGCGGAACAACAAAGTTTCATTTCAAATGCTGCGGCGCTCCAGACCTGACGTGACTGAAGTATCTCGACAGTTTATACCTTTTTCTTTATACTGAAATTATTGTTATGTAAACTTTATGTGCCCTGCGCTAAAGTGATAACGTTAAACTCCCGCTGTCAAGGAAATACGCCATAGCGTATTAAAAATCGCGAACACGCCAATGGTAGTAGCTGGTTGGGCAGGATACATAGGCGGGCACTGGGTTTTTCGCGGCATTTGTGACGCCACAGGATCACATAAGATAGTCTGGTCCGAAGTAGCAGGCAACTCGGGTTTATCTTTTAAAAGTGACAGAGTAAGATGCGAATTGTTCCCTTGTATACCGGTTTAGACACACTACCCTTAGGCCGCGCAGGAAGTTACTGGTTGGATAAAGCAGAGCTTGAAATTTAGTCGGGCAACATTGCACATAAGATGCTAGTTTGGTGTTCTGCGCAATAAACACTAATACGATCATAAAGGCACGATTTAAGGGTTTTGGGACGAATGCCAGGAGGACGCGCCCGCGGCCGAAATTGTTCATTTAAGAGAAACGTAAAAACGATGCTATCTGTGACAAGATTCGTGTAAGCAGGGTCATGCTCGAGCGCGTGCGTAATAATAATCAGTGTGAAGCAGCCTCCCCAGCCACCGTTGCAGCCACAGCCAGCAAAAGCTGATTGGTTTTCTCGTATATGACATGGTTTAATCATTATAAATGCACAATAATATTTGCATTGTCTGCTAGATATCAAAAAGGGAGTAGTCAACGCGCCATATGTTCCATGTAATGCAGCTATAACTTTAATAATGAAGAAATGTTGTGGCCTTCTTCGTTTAAAGTAAAAAAAGCTACTAATTAAGCAGCTTTAGGCTCATACCTCACGCCTAGTAGTCGCGTAAAGCTGTATTGGATAGGCAAGAGGAGAAATGTTGAGTTTCGAGTTGCGTCCTCTGAGAGGCAAATTCCGGCGCTGTAAACTGAAATATGGTTATCAATCTAAGGCATACTTTAGGACACACCCTGAAGCAAATTTTATATTTTAAAACACGTATCTCAAGAAATTTTAAACATGGTTGGCAGCTTCCCATTTGAAGCGTTCTTCCTGCAGCCAATAGTTTTTGAAATGCATTTCTTATCTTTACTAAAGCCGCTCTTCGCACAACAAAAGTATGTGCAACATACTGGGCGAGTGGACAACAAAGATTTGTGGGTTAGTTTCAATGCTCTTGATTATTACCTTGTTTAAATGCTTGTATATTTCTCGGCGACCCCTCGTACAAGAAGGTTACCCAATACAGCAGTCGTTTACTATGTACAGGTAGGTTTTTTAAGTGCACTGGCTTGTATATGGTCTAATAAGTAAAACCTTTCGCCACCTGAGTCATCAAAACAAGGCATGGAAATGCGATCAAAACAACACAGTATTACGAATTCTCTCCCATACAAGCGACGGCTTATGTTAGAAAAATACATGGGGTCCTGAAATGTCATGTTTAGTTTTATACGTAATTAATCGCTACATTTCAGTACCATCACGTTTATTTTTTCAACAAGTGGATTTTTAGATAAGCTTCGTAAGCCACGATTGCTTTTGTTAGCATTCCGTCAGGAACTCATTCCAGGTTGAGTTCAGTTCAGTTCAGAATATTACCTTGAAATCCCTCATAGGGGCATTGTTCGTCAACTAGCAGTTCATGGCAGATTTCAGTGCCTAACCACACTAGTCTTTGTTCCGTTCAAACAGATCAATCAAACAAGTAAATCATCTCAGAAGTAAATATGTTCGAAGACGTATGCCACTCACCTAAATGTCTGGGAGGTGTTAATGTGGCCTCTTTGTTATTCCTCGCGACAAACTGTGCATCAGTAAAGCGTGGCCAGTTGAACAGAGCATTAAGCAAGACTAAAATACGCACTAAATACGCCCCTCCGAGAGATGAAAACCAACATCAAAAAGGTTTCGGTGCAGAAACCCTCGCTGCAGTAATCTTCTGTATGATTGGGCACCAGTCGTGCTATTTTAAGCGTGTTCATGTCAACAGCACTGCAGTCCTTTTTCTCGCGTCCAATTCCTACCAGGGAAAAACGCCAGTGCTCAAGGAATTTCAGTGATGAAAACTTTGATTCCTTTTTAGCATCCATTTATCTTCTTATGATGGGTTTATTATTAAATAATGAAATATTGACTGTCCTGTTTAATTTATTCAAGGCCTTCAGAATATTGCTGAATTCTCTTGTGTTAGTGATTTACGCCGCCATTGCTACCCTGGTAGAGAAGGGCAGTTACTTGTTTGGTGCAACCTAACCGCTTGTCTCAGACAGCTCAAGTTGGGAAGCTTAGTGAAATGTTTCGTAGCCAAAGTTTCCAGTGAGAAACCGCATTCTGTGGCTAATTCGTCCGTTTGGAAGAAAATAAAAACAATTTCCGAATAATGCGATGAGGTTGCGCTCTTCATTCGGTTGGAGGTGTGCATAAAGTAGCTGTCATTCGTAGACTTTAGCTTAGTGAAATTTATATGATGCACGACGCGCGGGAAAATTTTTTCGGTTTGCGTATTGAACGCTCGAAAGAAAGAAAAAGCTCATAGTCACATAAAAAGGTTAACACGAGTTTTTACAAAGAGGTTTTGTAGAAAATTTCATAAATGCGAGAAGCATATAAAGGTGCATAAGAGGAGTAAGAATGTGTTGCGGCTGGAAAAGGTTTAAATATTTTAATGAGAACTTGCATGACATCATGAGCACCGCGATGACGGTCATTTTCTATTATTATTGTCCTGTATTTGGCCAAATAAAATACGAAGCACATATGTTTAAAATTTAAAAATGTCCAGTTATTGCAGAAAGGAGTCGTCAGGAAAGCAACATGTTTACAGAGCGCGTTAGCGAATTCGGACAACAGAAGCGTACCGTGATTTGAATTCCACTATTCTTGAAAAAATACGCAAGCCTTTCTATAATTTTTTGGTCGACTTCAAACAATGCCACAGACATTTTCAAATGAAATGTTTACAAAATTATGATGCGTCTGTTGATCTTTTATCTTTCATGCGATTTAGTGCAATGTAATTTTGTCTTTTGGGATACATTCTGCCCTCTCCTTTTTATATATCGATAGCAATGTTATAAATATATGCTCTGCTGTAACCTTCAGGCTTTCATTTCTTGAATGAGTATTTAAACACGATGTTGAGCATGTCGGAAGTATGAAATCAGATATATTTTTCACAAGGGTTATAAATAATAATATACCGTCAATATAAGTACAATATTTGCAGCAAAACCGTCTTTTTAGAGGGGGTGCTAATGTCACGGATATATTTTGGCACGCGAACAGGTGCCACTCAGAAACAGGTGTTTTGTTTAGCCCCTCAGGAGATACAAAAAAAAAAAGGAAATGTTTTTAGTGCCCCAAGGGAATCAATAACACAACATTCATGCGGTCGCTCAAAGAGTTCTCCGTAGCATCCAGAAGGCAGCTACAGAGGCAGTGCATACGTAATGAGGAAAAATGGACCTGCGGTCAGAAATGGAGATACATTCGGGTCAGTTCAAACTTTTTCCGTGAGGATGCATTCCAATAAGGGCAGGACGCAAAAACAGTCGAGTGCTGTGCGGTGACACGTATATTTCTAGAAATACATTGGGTGGCCAGAATGCGCACCATTGTATGGCATCTTTCTTCAAAGTATAAAATAGACAAACACCCCTCTACCACACGGTTCCATGCAACAGAACGCTGCACATATTGAACGAAAAAAGCAGTAGTAGCTGAATAAGTTCCGTCGGTGCTGTCATTACGTGATTGCTCCAGAACATACTTATCAACCTTCAGCAACTTAGAAAAGCGTTCAATGGCCCCGTAAAAAACTCGTTGATAGAAAGGAGCATTCTCATTCCTGCCCCAAAGGCGTATAAGCGACAAAATAGATAATACTCCACTAGAAAAAAAAAAACACAGACGTGAGCGAAAAGAGAGTTTTAGTCGCTCATTTCTTCATCTAAATGTGCAAGTTCAGAATGTGCCCTTATTTTAAAATAGACACAATGACTCAGGCAGGTAGTTTTATTATTTTAACTCGTATTTCACATGTACAAGCCTGGCACGAATTCTTCATTCTACTTGATAGGAATTTATTTTATTATGAGCCATGAATATGTATATTTAGTGATTTGCATATTTGAAAAAGATGTAATGGACGGAGAGCATTTTCGTGAGTAAAAGACTAGAATTGGCATAAATCCAACATTGAGGAAACTGTCGGCAATACAAACACAAATACACGAAATATAGATAATGAAAAACGGGACGCTCGAATAAATTTACAAACAAACACTTGGCTTCCAATACATTGAGAGTGGATATGCATAGTTTAGAGTAGGTGAACGTGAAATAAGGGATCTTTCACTTGAGGATCGCCAATTTTCTGAAATACTACTTTGTGTTCTAAATTTGCTCTTTTTGCCAATGCATTCTTTGTGGTAAAATGTATCTGAATATAATTGAGACATGCTATGAATTGCTTTGTTAAGTTGCAATTGTTAGATGCATATATAGCACATTTAGGCACAAACCGATATAAGTTTTTAGAATTCTTGAAGTGCCATTCCCGTCGCTGCTGCGCGAAAGACATTTTGGGCTGCAGGCGGACCAAACCGATATTTCGCTGCCTGAACAATTCTATCCGCGCCTGCCAGCGCTTAATAAAGAGCGGCACACATTTCACGTGCAGTCTATACACACGCCGGTATACTTGCTCTTGCAGCATTCTAGCTGGCGGTTTTAGTTGCGGTGTCTAAAATCTGGCTGTTTAAGAAGGTTTGCATCACAGATAGATGCAATCTATAGATGACAAGGCGTAGCGCAAGTGCGAGAACGTAGTTAGAAACTTTACGTGCAATGAGACTCGGAAACATTGACATTACGAAGTGTGAAGGCGAGCTGTCAGATGTGAGAGTCGGGTGTTCGCCAGTGATAAAGGCCTGAAATGGATACCAGATTAGTCATTGAAATTTCTGCTTGAGAACAGTGAATATTTTTGTCTTTAGAGCGCGTTAAGTGTTTAATATTTCAAAAGAATTTAAGGGGGAACATATTTAATCTCAGTTCAGTCGCTTAGTCATGTCCGATTCTTCGTGATACTATGGACCCTGTCACGCCACGCTTTCCGGTCTCGCACTATCTTCCTAACATCACATAACTTCATCTGCAGCGCCTCCAGGATGCCATCTACCCATCGCGTTCGCTGCCAACCCCTTCTCCGGCGACCCTTAACCTTTCCCAACATTAAATATTTCTCCAGTTTCTCCTCTCTTCTCATCAGATGACCAAAGTAGCTGAGCTTTAACTTTAGAATTTGACCCTCCAATGAGCAGTCAGAATTTATGGTCGACAATATCGACTGATTTGATCTTCTGGCAGTCCAAGGAACTCTCAAGAGCCTCCGCCAGCACCACAATTCAAACGCATCAATTCTTCGGCGGTCAGCCTTCTTCACAGTCCAACTCTCGCGTCCATACATCACAACTGGAAAGTCCATAGCACGGGTTATACGGATCTTGTTCGACAGTGTAATGTCTCTGCTCTTTACTAGGCGGTCAAGGTTAGCCATGGCTCTCTTTCATAGAAGCAGGCATCTCCTAATTTCATGGCTGAAGTCTTCTTCCGGGGTAATTTTGGAGCCCAATAAGAGACAATCTGTCACAGCTTCCACATTTTGTCCCTTAATGCTCCAGGACTTGATAGGGCAAGACGCCATGAACTTTGTCTTTTTAATGTTCAGTTCGCGCCCAAACTTCTCACTCTCTTTTTGTACACGCATAAGAACTCTCTTGAGTTCCACTTCACTTTCTGCGATTAAAGTGGTATCATCCGCATATCTAAGGTTGTTTATACGTTTCCCAGCAATCTTCACTCCGGCTGAAGACTCATCCAGACCAGCCTGCCTGATGATGCACTCAGCATATAGGTTAAATAGGCAGAGCGACAGTATGCAGCCTTGCCTCACTCCTTTCTCAATCGGAAACCAGTCAGTAAGTGCGATATTCCTTCCCCGCGGTCTCACCCGTGCAGCGGAGGTTGCGCTTAGGAGGATCCGGGTCGGTGTTGCCCTTACACCAGCAGTAACTAGGACGTGGTCATACTTCCAACACTTATATCCTCGCCCAGGATGCCCGATCTGTAAAAACGAAGATGTCGAGGCCGACATCCACCACTTGCTGTGGGACTGCCCAGCACTCAAACCAATATGAATTTGGCACCTGAGCATAGCTGGCCTTTCAGCAACCAATCCTGCCTCATACGTCACTTGGACGCAGGGACCTCATCATCGCTCACTTCTGCACTTCATAAAATCAGCCAACTTTTTTCCATTCATTTAATCATTCATCCTTCATCTGATATCGCACTGATGCACTGAAGCAATAAATATCGACTAAAAAAAGAAAAAAGACCATGCCCTGTTCTGACTGTGGCCTCTTGCCCTTCATCCAGGTTCCTGAGGAGACAGATGAGGTGAATTGGAACTCCCATCATATTTAATCTATTGCCAATGTAAAACATCCGGAGACGAAGATAAGACTATGGAATGCGTATTAGAAAACATGGCTTTGAGGCGGCAAAACGTTCTAGAGGTTGCCTGCAAGGGCACCTCGCTTTATGCATCTCGTACATGTAAAGTTTTAAAATAGCTTTTGCATTTTCCATTATGTGAAGCTAAATCATACAATATGTGCTTCAGGTTTGCGCAGGAATCTGCAAAAAGAATGTGAAGGAGGAAGAACAGGTTTTGGACGGGCGCGCGTGACAAAGACTGTGCGTCATGTTGCGACTTTGACGGCAGGGGGGCAGCCGGGAAATAAAAGCAGTATAGAGGCGGCCTAGTGTACGCCCTCCTTCTATTATTTTTTGGTGCCGAAACGCGGGAAGGTAATATGATTTTCTCTGTTGATCATTGTTGGATGTTTGCAACAGGAAAGCCAACGACCTTCCAGGGAGATACCAACAGGTCCACCAAAGAAACCCCACCGGAGAGAGAGATGGGCTTCATCGGTACATCATGGACCGCATCCAAAGGAAGCGCGTTATTCAAAGAGCGTTTCACACCCGGCTCTGCAATTAGGCAAGATAATTACTGAAATCAAACGATTGCACGATTCTAGACTTAAAGCTTACTCAATTTAGACTCAAAACATGCAACGACAGCCTACGCGTGCTAAATGACAAAATGCAAGCTTGTAAAGTCGATGTTTCTGTAGAAGACATCGCCTCTGTATAAGAGTATGAGGAGCCTGCCACACCAATGATGATCCTCCTCCGCCACCACATGGAGAGCATTCATTAGTCTACTACTGTCGACAGCGGTCGTCTTATGAAGACAGCAGTTGAGCAAGAAATTACAGGAATAGTACCAGAGCAGGAACATTGTTGCTTGCTTCCTTCCAAAGGAAAAGATGCCAGTGAAGCACTCTGCAACGAGGCAGGGGCGCAGATAAAGAGCGAAGGAGTGAAGCCAGATGATATTCAGAGCATTGCGAGCGAACCACAGGTCCCAGCGTACATTGCAGAGATTGTTAGCGGCGAGGCGCCTGATGTCATGTGCGCAGTTGTGGCACAAAACGAAGAGCAACGAGATGAAATTCAGAACGTCAGAGCGACAGAATTTGACGCGGCGCATTATGGCCAGGAAAATGCTCACGATGAATTGCATGCTCATGTAGACACAGGTGATTCGAAAGCCCAGTAAGAACATTCAAAGCCTACCATAAAGAGAACAGTGGGCCAGGTTAGCTGTAACGATGGCGTCGGTCAGACGGTTGCTGTAGCTCCGCCGATGGCATCGAATGCCCCTATCGAGGTCTATGGCGTTCGACCTTGGCAGCGTGGTAGCGGAAGCTGGTAGACTTCGGATTAGTGCTTCACTGCATCTCCCTCGGATTTCCTGCGCTAGGCCTCTGCCGTGGAGTTACAGTTGTTTGTTATTGCTGCGTACTCCTTTTACGGGTTTATCACCGTCTTAACCGTTCATCGCCGTGGTATCAACAGTTCTGAGTCGCCCATTGGAACGCCCCATCTCCGTTCAATACATCCGCGGACGCACCATTCGTTGACAACACTTTTTAGGTTGTCACTTCTCAAATAGCGCTCTTGTCTGCTGTGTGACCATCGTTTTCAAGATTTTATGTTTACAATGAGCCGTATTTTATCAGCTTTTTATTCTCGTAAACAAGGCTTCATTTTTATGTTGCAAATGTATAATCTGCTCAAGATTGCGGGCCTGTCCTGCTGCTAAGCAATCACCACAGACACTCCCTCACTAGCTCCACTCGTTCTTCAAATAGACTTTCAACTCCTGCCTTATTGACAGTTCAGCGAACAAACGTCTGCGGCGTTTTTGGCACATTATTGTAGGAAGTTCTCCTCCGCCCACGAAGTGATATTCAGAGAATACACACGTCAGTGTTGGCGCTCCCCATGTGAGTTTTACTTTCTGTAAGTTTTTGCTCTCTTGCAAAACAAATTTCGCGGTCTTCTCACCATATGCTGAAGCATTGGACATGTTTATTATGGCTTCCACAGCTGGGTCATCAGTCGTTGGAGCACAAAGCCTTGACTTTGGTGCAGCTTTTGCAGTAGCTGGACACATCGTATCACATGAACTGCAAGGCGATTAGCATTTTGCTTAGTATTGTCAGAAATCGTGTTAAATCTGCCAAACTGCTTTACTGAATCAGTCATGAGATATATAGCTTTCCGCTACATCCGACTGGAATCTAAAACGTTTGCTCTCTCCGTTGTCAATTCTGCGATCAGAATACATACATAGCTCGCTGGTATTCATTCATTCACTCAATTTACCTTCTGCCGTACAGGCTATAAGAGACGTGAGAGAGTTTCTTTGAAGTAATTCGGTCTGCTTCTTTTTTGATGGAAGTGAAACTGGTTCGGAATCACCGTCAATTCGCACAGCTTGCGCTTCGTTCCATTCCTGTAGTCTTCCAAACTGAAATGAAAAGATACGCAGCCTCTCTGAAGCTCGTTGACAGTGGCTTGCGTGGACACTATCTTGCCGCCGGATGGGGCGCATACCCCCCCTCCCATAGCTTTGTGTTCGACAATAGTTTGTCCTAAAACATTTCTGGGCAACACGGCCCACCGAAGAGTCTAGTTATTATGAAACCCCGACAAAAACACTTACGTGTAAGCGGTGTCAGTATGTCCACGCGACCTTAAGCCAAGAGCACTA
>JAJIZL010052104.1:0-25743 GCA_023969395.1 Amblyomma maculatum
GGGCGATGTAGCTCAGTTGGAAGAGCACCGGACGCGATATTCGGAGGCCGTGGGTTCGGTTCCCACCATTGGCACGTTGTTTTTCTTCTACTTTGTGCTTAATTATCTCTCCCCTAAACAGTATACATTACTAATTTCTGTGATTATCCAAGTAAACATTAAAAAAAATACACAAATACCTCCCCAACGCTTTCCTTGGCTTCGCCGACTGTTGGCTTCTTTCCTTCATGTATTATAACGAGCACCCTCATTTCCCCTTTAATGATCTGCTTGTAGCTTACGGGGGTCTTGGTTCTGGCAGTCGTGAAGCCATAGGCAGCGTAAGAGGGTTCTAGCATAGCTTTCGCCCTCGCTCTTGATCACGTTCTACGTGACGCTGGCGGTAACAAAAGGACGTCCCACGTCCGCCGCTATGGTTGAGGGTGGCGCTGGTGAACACTCTCAAGGTTCGTATACAGACAACATAAATACCCAAGCAACTAGCATGGGGGACAGCGGCCGAGGTAGCTCAGTTGGAAGAGCACCGGATGCGATATTCGGAGGTCGTGGGTTCGGATCCCTATTGCAAAAACCAGTGCCACTGGTTCCCAGCGCCCCAGCGCAATAAATGAATTTGGTCCCAGTATGACACTGAAAACTGGGCGCACTGGGACGGGGCATACAGGGACGCTCCGCATTGTCGGCACTGTTCGCCGGGAGAAAAAAAGGCGTGGGATAAAAATTTAAAAGTAAAAAGTAACGAAACAAGTTAGGTACATAAAACACCCTAAGAAGTAAAAAAAAGAAAAAAAAGAGTGCACCAAATGCGCTTTGAACTCAGTACCTAGGTACTTATCAAATTAGTATTTCGGCACGCTAACCACTCCGCCACGCCGAGAACGGGATATGCTTGAAACATTTCTGCATTTTATGTCATGACCCGCATTTATATGGTTGGGACTTCATGTTTTGCAGTTTAAAGGTCCATTGCTACCGCTCTAACAATTGCAACTTCTTGATCATTAGAGCTTGCTGTCTGCTCTCACGACTTGCAACTAATGTTCTGGGTGCCTATGCGCGCTAGTTTGTGCACTGGAATAATTTTAATATGTGGAGTTTGACATCGGTGTCAAATTTACCGACGCTGGCCCTTCGGTGGTGCTCTGTTAGTGTGGGCGTAATTTTCGCTGAACACGGAGCTTTAGTAAAACCCTCCAAGGAAAAAAATGTGCGACCAAGCTTCAATACCAGCCAGCGCCGCAGCGATGACCCTATATTGCGTGTAACTGAACCTTCAGTTCAGTTCAGGCGTTCAGTCGTGTCCGACTCTTCGTGACCCTATGGACCATGTCACGCCACGCTTTCCGGTCTCTCACTATCTTCTTAACATCACATAGCTTCATCTGCAATGTCTCGAGAATGCCATCTAACCATCGCGTTCGCTGCCTACCCCTTCTCCGGCGACCCTCAACCTTTCCCAACATCAAATCTTTCTCCAGCGACTCCTCTCTTCTAATCAGATGACCAAAGTAACTGAGCTTTAACTTTAGAATTTGACCCTCCAATGAGCAGTCAGGGTTTATGCTCGACAATATCAACTGATTTGATCTTCTGGCAGTCCAAGGAACTCTTAAGAGTCTTCGCCAGCACCACAATTCAAACGCGTCAATTCTTCGGCGGTCAGCCTTTTTCACAGTCCAACTCTCGCATCCATACATCACAACTGGAAAGACCATAGCACGGGTTATACGGATCTTGGGTGGCAGACTAATGTCTCTGCTCTTTACTAGGCGGTCAAGGCTAACCATTGCTCTCTTTCCCAGAAGCAGGCGTCTCCTAATTTCATGGCTGCAGTCTCCTTCCGAGGTAATCTTGGCGCCCAAGAACAGAAAATCTGTCACAGCTTCCACTTCTTGTCCATTGATGCTCCAGGACTTGATAGGGCAAGACGCCATGATCTTCGTCTTTTTAATGTTCAGTGTAAGCCCAAACTGAACCTTATTTGTATGTAAACATTTGGGGAAGTGTTGCGATGACCGAGGGCTTGGCTGCTTCATACGCAGAGTAAGAAGGAGTGCGAAAGCTTGAGAAACACGACAAATATTATGCATTACAAGCGCTGTATGTTGTATTTTTTTCTCATGGGCCCATCGTTCGGTAAACTACCCTCTTCCTCGTTTTAGTTTTTTTTTCTGCTGTTTATACTGGGGCCGTGGTGCAGGCTACCCTCGCCTGCTATTGAGCCCGCATTGAACATTTTGGCAGTAATCATTGTGCTAGAGTGCTCTTAAGATCAGCTGTGAAGTTTGTTATGCATGGTAGCCCACACAGTATTCAATTCCAGCTTTAGTTGTGCGTTAATCGTCAGTGTGCCATGAGATAGAGGCGCAACGGTCGTGGTCTCTCTCGAAACGCTCGAAACGACCTATCGAAACATGGAAACTAGAAAAAAGATACTGCCCTTGTTTTCTTACAAATGCGCAACGACTTCGCAGCAAAAAGCGCTTGCTTGAATCATATTTTTCATATGCGCTCCGATGGTCGATTGTGAGTACGCTGTTGCCCTGTTGTCCACTGAGGGATGCTACTCCGGCTTACGCCGCAGGCCGCACCGTTTATACTGGGGCACTGGGACCAGTGCGGCCCCAGCGCACATACAGCGCTTCTTCCAGTGCATCGCGGATGCCAGCGACACACCCAGCGTCAAAAGGCTAATCCCAGCATTTTTCTTCCATCGCACCAGAGCAGCCAGTGTCTTCCCGTTACTGCTCCAGTGAATATCGCAGACCTCCAGCGTACCCAGCAGATCCAGTGCAAAACCAGCGCGAAAATCTTACTGGTTTCGCACTGGAGACGCTGGTTTTTGCGATAGGTTTGCCACCATCGGCACGTTGATTTTTCTTCTACTTTGTTTTTAATTACCTCTCCCCTAAACAGATTACATTACTAATTTCTCTGATTATCCAAGTAAACATTAAAAAAAATACACAAAGTACCATCCCCAACTCTATCCTTGGCCTCGCCGCCTGTTGGCTTCTTTCCTTCATGTATTATAACGATCATCCTCATTTCCCCTTTATTGATCTGCTTTTAGCTTACGGGGGTCTTGGTTCTGGCAGTCTTGAAGCCATAGGCAGCGTAAGAGAGTTCTAGCATAGCTGTCGCCCTCGCTCTTGATCACGTTCTACGTGACGCTGGCGGTAGAAAAATGACGTTCCACGTGCGCCGCTATGGTTGAGGGTGGCGCTGGTGAGCACTCAAGGTTCGTATACAGAAAACATAAATACCCAAGCAAGTAGCAGGGGGGACAGCGGCCGATGTAGCTCAGTTGGAAGAGCATCGGACGCGATATTCGGAGGTCGTGGGTTCGCTTCCCACCATCGGCACGTTGTTTTTCTTCTACTTTGTGCTTAATTTTCTCTCCCCTAAACAGTATACATTACTAATTTCTGTGATTATCCAAGTAAACATTAAAGAAAAAAATACACAAAGTACCATCCCCAACGCTTTCCTTGGCCTCGCCGACTGTTGGCTTCTTTCCTTCATGTATTATAACGAGCACCCTCATTTCCCCTTTATTGATCTGCTTGTAGCTTACGGGGGTCTCGGTTCTGGCAGTCTTGAAGCCATAGGTAGCGTAAGAGGGTTCTAGCATAGCTTTCGCCCTCGCTCTTGATTACGTTCTACGTGATGCTGGCGGTAACAAAGGAACGTTCCACGTCCGCCGCTATGGTTGAGGGTGGCGCTGGTGAACACTCTCAAGGTTCGTATACAGACAACATATATACCCAAGCAAGTAGCAGGGGGATAGCGGCGATGTAGCTCAGTTGGAAGAGCACCGGATGCGATATTCGCAGGTCGTGGGTTCGGTTCCCACCATCGGCACGTTTTTTTTCTTCTACTTTGTGTTGAATCATCTTTCCCCTAAACAGATTACATTACTAATTTCTGTGATTATCCAAGTAAACATTAAAAATAAATACACAAAGTACCATCCCCAACGCTTTCCTTGGCCTCGACGACGGTTGGCTTCTTTCCTTTATGTATTATAACCCTCATTTCCCCTTTATTGATCTGCTTGTAGCTTACGGTGGTCTCGGTTCTGGCAGTCTTAAGGCCATAGGTAGCGTAAGAGGGTTCTAGCACAGCTTTCGCCCTTGCTCTTGATCGTGTTCTACGTGACGCTGGCGGTAACAAAAGGACGTTCCACGTCCGCCGCTATGGTTGAGGGTGGCGCTGGTGAACAGTCTCAAGGTTCGTATACAGACAACATAAATACCCAAGCAAGTAGCATGGGGGACAGCGGCCGATGTAGCTCAGTTGGAAGAGCACCGGATGCGATATTCGGAGGACGTGGGTTCGGTTCCCACCATCGGCACGTTGTGCTTTCTTCTACTTTGTGTTAATTATCTTTCCCCTAAACAGATTACATTACTAATTGTTGTGATTATCAAAGTAAACATTAAAAAAATAAACAAAGTACCATCCCCTACGCTTTCCTTGGCCTCGCCGACTAATGGCTTCTTTCCTTCATGTATTATAACGAGCACCCTCATTTTGTATCATTATTCAGGTGTTGGCGATTCAAAGTAATACCATATTTATAAGAGATCATTCCTTATTGTTAAAATGCATGGAGGAGGAGCTTTTGGGAAGTGGCTCGAGTCATCCAGGTAGGTGAAGATACGGCGGGTGAGGACACGCCCGGGGTTTCAGAAGTTCTCCAGGCACGAGAACAGTGCCTATCTGGAAAGGATGCGTGCAAATCCGGCAACCGTTTGAAGATGAAATCCTGGGAATCAGAAGCAGCCATTCCTTGCTTGCACTGTGGCATCTGCAAAAAAGATAAACGTAAGCATTACTGAACCACGTTAAAATCCGGTTAATTGTTGAAATACAAAAGTAACAATAGGGGAGCATACATGTCTCATTTCTAAGAATGAGTCACATGCTGCAAGCAATATAATGTAGTCAAAAATTATTTTTAAAATGTGACAAAGCTCTTTCATAAAAAGCTGCTATGTCTTATTGCCACAACTTTGTTGTTATTGCGCAGGTTGGTACGCTGTCTTTATTGATGTCAAGATGGCATTGTAGGCGGCTGCAAATTTGCAGTAGCGCATTGACAGCAGATGGACTCGAATAGCGGCGGAAATCTGCGCCAATTTTAGGGCATCTGTTTTTTCATTGTTGTTTCAAACTCTAAAATCTCCATATTTACACAAAGGTCCTATTTCATACAAAATGACAGAAGGGTCGTGAAGAATGAAGGAGAATAAGAACAGAATTGCAGCAATACATGCGAAATGTAAAAGAAAGAACATTTCTTAGTATAATTGGGATTCAGATCTACGCTAATTAACAACATGGGCAATTTTCTGGTAACTAACAGCTCTGAAGAGAGAGAGAGAAGAGGGAAAATGTTCTACCTGTTTTGAACAATTTCTTTTTGTAATTTCGTGCAAAGACCCTCGCAAAGGCCCGTAAATGCGCGGAACGTGTGAATTTCAATGCAGCTTTGTTTTCTACAGCAGAATTTAAACCAAACACAAATACACGTCGCTGCTGATTCTGTAGCTGAGGAGAAGACATTATAAATTTACAAATCACATGCGACAACCACCTGACAAAGAAGTTATGGGTTTCTCATGGAAAGAAATCTTCGGCATAATAAGCTGGAGATATGACTTGTACACCTGGAGCAATTCATGTGCGCGTAAAACTATGCATGCAAATAAAAAACAGTACGTAAGCATTACGCTTTTCAGCAAAGATATGAAATGCGTATGAAAATGCTCGCCATTTCTGCCGCGACGTTGCAAACATTCTTGCGTCCCACACGATTACCAGTACTGTAAATTAAGACGAGCCAAACCCGAATCTTTGGGCTCTGCGTCGCCAGGCAGATCATTATGCTGCTCGTAACCCCGATGACCCATCGGCTATCCCTGCTCTTCACCGGGCTACCGCGCGTGCGAGGCGGTATGAAAAGCGTCTAGGAAGCCAACGTTGGATTCATGGTGTGAGCGCCTGTCCTCCAAGCAGAGTAATCGACAACTTTGGAGAGTGTTTCACGCCATGGAGCGCTCTTCTCAAGTTTCTGATTACACAGAGAGAATTCGACTTGCGATGAATGTAGATGAGGACACATTTGAAAAACAGGCGGCTAGACAGTTTTTTCCGCACTATGATTCCACCTCAACTTCTCCACCTTGCTTACCGGTTACCGAACCCCCCGATGCGATTACTTCTGACCTAACCATGGTAGAGCAGCTGGCCTCCATTGAACGCCTCAAGTCTAACTCTGCTCCCGGGCACGACGGCATACCTAACTCCTTATTCCACAACTTGGAAAGGACTGCTTTGCAGGCCCTGCTTGATGCATTCAGTGAAGTGTGGCATTCTGGTGTCATGCCGGACGAGTGGAAGCATTCTATTGTTGTTCCAATACCGAAGTCAGGTCATCCTCCAGTACCTCTCTCGGCCCTTCGTCCAATTTCCCTGACGCCAACAATCTGCAAGCTTTACGAAAACATTCTCGCCACTCGCTTATCGTGGTGGTTGGAATCCCATGATTGTTATCCAGAATCCCAAATTGGCTTCCGCCCGCAAATAGGAACGGAGGACGGTCTTGCTACTTTGGCTGCTGACGTGCTTCACCACTCTCCACACAGTCATCTTGTTAGAACTGTGATCGCTACAGATATAACAAAGGCATATGATAACATCCTTCACTCAGCCATCCTTGCCTCCCTACAAACTCTTGGTCTTCCTCACAGGTTTCTCCTCGCCATTCACGCCTTTCTAACAAATAAAACATTCAGTGTGCGTGTCCATGGAAATCCCTTTGGTCACTTCCCCTCAAACAGAGGAGTGCCCCAGGGCTCCGTTCTCGCCCCTACATTATTTAATGTGGCCTTTATTCCACTTGTTCGAGTCCTAGAGGCCATCCCTTCTATACGCGTGCTTGCGTATGCCGATGATATAACCTTATGGTGCTGTCACCCAGATACATCTGTCCATCAGGCGGCCCTCCAGCATGCGCTGGATGTATTGACATTTCGCCTCCCTCCTTTGGGGCTAACTCTTTCGCATACAAAATCCTGTTTCATTCGAATTGGAAAAAAAGCTGGCTTACGGAAAGCTCCCACTATAAATTTTATGATAGATAATACTCCAATTCCTCAGGTACAAACCGTTCGCATTCTTGGTCTTCTTCTTCATTCCTCTGGGACTGGCACCCCGTGGCTGACAGCCATCCGTAAGACCGCTCATGCTACTTTAGGTCTCATTCGTCGCATAGCTATGCGCTCTGGCGGCGCGCGTTCTCACACGGCCCGCCAGCTTGTTCGCTCTGTCCTCCACGTATAATATACCAGGCACAGTTTCAACGTCTCACCCGCAGACAGTGGGACTCCCTTGAGGCCATCAATCATGAGGCTATGCGTGCAATAACATATCTTCCCCGCCTAACACCCATACCAGTACTTCAGGAGTATGCCCAGCTAAATACGCTCACTGAACTCGTTGATCAGCGGATGGCAAACAGCGCTCGCAAACAGTCTTTACAACTACATCATTTAAAGACACTACCTCTATGGTCGTACTGCCAGTTCACGGACAATCGCCCCACTGCTTCCCCGTCGGTATCATCCGCACATCTGCCTGAAGGGTGCATATTATATACCGATGCATCATATACTGCAGAGCGAGGAGTTACTTCTGTGTATAAGTCCCTCTCATCCGCATCTCAACACTCACGTGACATATACCGCGGATACGTGCACCCCTCTGGCACTGAAACTTCAAGCAATTTACAATGCCATACATACCCTTCCACCAGTTCTTACATTCAATGCAGTTCATCTTTACACAGACTCTCTCACTGCCCTTAAACAGCTTAAGGCCGTTCGACGCACATTCCAAATAACACAGTCCATACATTTGCTATGTTTAAAGTACCCATGTCCTATTCGCATACACTGGATTCGCGGCCATGCTCGCGATCCACATAATATACAAGCAGATGCTGTGACGCATATAACCACATCAGGCGATCCACTACCTTCCCCTCTTCTCCCAGATCCGTTCCTGTCCCACGTTTCCGATTCGCAAGTTCTGCGCCAGCGAACACGCGCTCTCATTCCTCCGTGTTCGCATCCTCTCCCCCGTAGTCTTACTCGGCAGGAGGAGGTGACAGTGCGCCGGACGCGGGCAGGGGCGGCTCTGACCCCATCTGTTCGACATCGATGGCGGGAAAAAGATCTACCAGTGACTGACAGGTGCCCTCACTGTGAGACTCCACCTGACGTCTGCGATGTGCGTCACTTGTTGTGGACGTGTCCATCAACGACGCACATTAGGCAACGGATAATCATGAAGGTGGGCCTGCGGTGGAATCGCGATAGTGATTATGAGAAATGGACACTGGACAATCGCTATACGGCCAATCTTCTCGAATACATAAGCACAACTGGACTTCACTCCTTTTAACTTTCTATCTCCTGCATCCCATTCCCCCTTTCTCAACTTATGCCTTGTGGCAAACTCTTCGAAAAAAAAAAGCATTCCGATAGTAAGGTTGAAAGTTGGGCGAGTTGAATCTTGTTCATTTTGAACGTAGCGCAAAAAACGAGGACTAAGGAGTAGAAGGACACAAGAGCGCTCGTGTTTTGGCCTTCTACTGCTTGATCCTCGTTTTTTGCGCTACATTCAAAATAAGTATTCCGAGCGGTAGTGGCGGCTTAGGCAGGAAGAACGACAAGGTTCCAACAAGTTCGAAATATTGGGCTTCAATGCCGCGCACATGCTAATCCCCAAAAAGGTATCAAGAACTCATCCCAGCATTCTCATTCTCAATTCCTGCCGAAAAAATACAGTGCCCTATATACTGTAGTATATTCCGAACGTATGACGAGATGAAAATACGGAGTTACATTTAGGGTCTTCCAGGCAGAGGTTTTGAGGTGCGCTGGCGCTTCCACAATGTGCCAGATGAGGTTTTTTGTTTCTACAGTCTACGAACAGCTCCAAATGTGCTGAGTTGAATTGTTCGACGGTGAATCTTGTGGAGGATGCAGTGACGACCCAAAGAAGCATTCATTAACACGAACAATGAAAACTATTTACCTTTTGAATTACAAAGGGGCCGTCAGCTCGAGGCACTGCACGAACGTCTTTCCCTTCCAATAGGCAAGGGTATATGAAGGATTCAAGAATCAGGGATCCAAGCGTGAGCGCTTCTGTGAATACATTCGCAAGTACATTTTCCTTTCACTCTAGCCCAGCAGCCACTGACAAAGTAACCGGATCTTGGGTTTGCAACAGCGAGCAATGCCGAGTAGACATGAATCCCGACTCGCCGGACAATTTTCCGTGAGTTCCCGATGCCATGCACACGTTCTGGAAGTCATCAATGCAAGAGGAGGTGGGGGAGGGGGAGCAGGCAGAAGGCGAAGCCCTCAGGAAGAGCCACCCAGACGAGAACTCACTAAGCACTACTGTCCCTCTCAAAGATAAGATAGATGGAGGCCGAGTGCTCTTGCGGCGTGCAGTCGGGCGAGAAAGAAAACAGGGCCAAGGGGGTCAATCAATCAATCAATTAATTCATTAATCAATCAATCAATCAATCAATCAATCAATCAATCAATCAATCAATCAATCAATCAATCAATCAATGGATTTTATTTGCCAGAAATATCTGGATGGTCACCCTGGGCTAAAAGCTATGCACAGAGCTTAACAAAGGCCCTGACGACCTAAACATGGCAGTAGCGAATATCAGAAAAACAAGTCATTTTAGCACAACATGAAAGGTACACAAAGTAGCAAAACATACACATTACAATAGTTTACAATGAAGAAATAGCAATGAAGTACAAGCTGGCAGCACATTTACAGTGTAAATGTCACACTGTAATACATACTAAAATTGAAACATCAGCACTTATATATCGTAATCAACATTATGATACGGAATATAACAACACATAATTAGGTGAGAAAAGAAAAAAAAACGCAAATTACAGTGGTACAAGCAGATTAGGCAGTTACAATTGACATTTCGACAAAATGGGCTCTCAGCTCTTTGGAACTAAAATCGGTTACGTGCTTATATTTGTTTAGTATATATGGTAGATTATCAGCCAGCGACTGCAGTTATAATTTGTTCTGAAATCTGGTATTTCCCACACATCAGTGGTACGGGTGTTAATATTTGTATTTTTGTAGCCCAAGGATCCGAGATTTTCTAGGATGTCTCTAGCACCAGATTTTAGAAATACATAATCTGTAGCAAGCGAAATTTATACATATGATCGGCACTTACCATGATACAAGTACGAATAGCATGCCTAACTGTGTACGTTGCATGTATATACGCAACGTGGCGGATAGCTTTATTTTGTAGAAGTAAAGTTTATTTATGTTTGTCTTAGTTGTCGTAGCCCAAACTAACGGGCAATCATTTAAGTGTTAAAGGAACAAAGCATGGTATAGTTGGAGTTTAGCAGATTTAGGAAGCATCATTCGGCAACGCGACGTTATTCCAGTAATAGCTGAAAGCTTTTTTGCGAATGTAGTCTATATGGTTGTCCCACTGTAGATGGCAGGAAAAGTATACGCCAAGGGTTTTATGTGTGTTCGCTATTTGTACTTCGTTTTCATATCTCAAAAAGACGGCTGGCGGAACGATTACATTTTTTTGAGCGGAAAATAATAGCTTTAGTTTTTGTTGGGTTAATCCTTATCTTGTTTGCTTTGGACCAAGATGACTGTTTTGTGAGGAAGCCTTCGCTCAATAGTATGAGCTGATTCATACTACTACCAGAAAGCAGCAGGGTGCTGTCATCAACATATATCACGAACTGAACAGATGGGTCTTTATTTACAATATCATTTATGTACGTATTGAATAAGAGGGGACCTAAAATACTTTCCTGTGGTACACCACATGTTATCGGTAAAAGCGCCGAGCTTTGATCTCTAAGCATGTAAAACCACAAAGAACAAATTGCGCCTCGCGATGCGGAGGATAGAGATTTGCAAGGAAAGGGGTCGACCGGGAAGGGAGTGCTGGAAATGCCATTTGAGTGATTGTTCAGTCAGTGGCAAAACTTCGTGCGTGAGGTGCACCCCCCTCCCTCTTTTTCCGAGCTGTAAGCGCGCTGGCTAAACACATCGCGTGCGCGGGTCGCGAGCTCATATACTTAGTTTTATTATCCCTCTAATTGCCCTTTCGCCCTACTACAGCTTTCTTTCATCTCCTCTTAGAGCGCACTCGTTGTCTCATTCATTCCGCAAGCCGCGGAACCCACGCTCTCGCACAAATCGTTTCTTTCCTGGTTTTTCATTTTTATTTATATAACCTCTTGCTTCTACTACTTTACAACAAACTCAGTTACTTATTTATCCAAAGCAGCACAAAACACTGTTAAATGTGAGGCATTGTGCTATGGCCTGTTGGTTCATGGTGGAATAAAAAGGCTGCTCAGAGAATTGCACCGATCTAAATCACTTAAGGTATAATGCACTAGGATTTGTGCTGTTTGTTAAACTACAATTTCACACATTGAACCAAAACCTATCGTCAATGCATTCACTTCTCCGCAGATGAAAAAAAAACAGATCTTTTAAGCAAGGCTTGTGGCAGGTCGGTCGATGTTTTTTACTATGCTGCCCGTCCACACATAACTAATCTACATCTAAATAGGGTGGTGCGCTGTACAAGGCACTGATTCCAAATGTTCTCAGCTTCATGCAAGAAACAACCAAAACAAACAAATATCACAATTACAACTATTAACTGCTCCTGATACAATTTATTCAGTAAATACCGCGTTTACAACCCAGAGCACACCGCAAAGATGCACAATCGTGTACCAGTGCAAATAAAAACACCGCAAGATTGAAATTAATTACGCAGAACACAAAAATTTACCAGATTATCATCGGCAGGCAAGGACTACATACCTCGTCAAATAATGCAACATTATGCGTTGTTACATGGCGCGACATATAGAATTTTATCGTGTGCATGGAGCGGCTCACATTGCTCATCTCGTGACTTATAATCGTGTTTATAAATGGCTGCAGTGAAACTCCTTGTGCAACTTGGGCAAAACAGAGCGCTAAATTTAGGGAGCTTTCAACCCACTGAGTGTTGATATATATAGCTGGAACAGTATGGTGTTGCAGAAGTCAGTTGGTTTATTCTTGATAAGCAGTACAGATGCATATGGACCACCTGTCGCGTCAGCTTGCAGCCCATTTTATATTTCATGAAATCCGAGGGAATGGGCTTCTATATGCGAAAATTGTCATTCCAACTTCACTGGCCACCACTATGCAAGAAACAGACCTTAATCGCAACATGGTTTTTTAATATTCTTCCTTAACTATTTGGTAAAACGAGGACCCACGCGCCGTGCTCAGGAAACAAAGTGTCTGTTAAAGTGCCGTGTGAATACCAGTTGCACATCAAATGCGTCGATAACCAAAGGCAAATTCGGCTTCTGCAGCCATGCTATCAATGCATTTAAATGCAATTCGTCTCAAATGCTTTCTCCTGAAATTGCAGGAAATGGCTTCTAGCATGCGTGCAATTATATATAGAAATACGAATCCCTTTTTTCATTTTTACTTATATTGTTACGCCACGTAGCGGCTTACTCAGAAGCAGCAGCAGAAGAAGAAGAAGCAAAGGAAGCGAGGCGCGCGCAGCCTGATCCGAGTTTCTGAGCCGTGTGCGTCCGTCCTTCATTCGATGTTCACCTGTATGCAAACCATTTCATCTCTTACATTTGGTGGAGGCGCTGGGTGAAAACGTTCTGGATCAGCCAGTATCTCGTCGCAGCCGTCGTGTAGCAGGTTTGCCACCTTTATCTCCTCAACAGTACCTTTCAATGGCTACCACCCGCAGTACGCAGACTCATGAACAGCGACCTGAAGAGACGAGTACCTTTCCCCACCAGCGAGAGCCGCGTATGTTCCACGGTGAACACGAAGATGACGTTGATGAATGGCTTCGACATTACGAAAAATGCAGCATCGCACGTCTGTACAATGTTGTTTTCTTACTCGCTGGCACAGCTCTGACTTAGTTTGACAACCACGAAGAGAACCTGATGACCTGGGACCGACTCGTAGTAGAAATTACGAAGTCCTTCGGGAATACCCTTGCGAAGAAGGAACGCACTGAGAATCAGCTTTCTCAGAGAGCCCAGTTCCCGGTGAGACATGCACACGTTACATACATCGAGGAAATATTGAAACATTGTCGCATGGTGAAACCGGCAGATGTCAGAAGAAGACAAGGTAGGGAACCTTCTCAAAGGAATTGCTGAGGATATGTACAACTTCCTTATTTCGCGGGACACCCTTGCCACAGTAGCAGATGTCATAAAGCAGTGCCTGGCATTTGAAGCGTTAAAGGCACGTCGGATAGCGCCAAAATGTGGCCGTCTTTCTAATGTGACAACTGTTGCCGGTATCGACATTCCGGAGGCTGAAGACATCGCTTTGGGGCGGTGCTTGTGAAGCTGGATAGTGTGGCTGAGCACATTGTTGCATATGCCAGCCGCACGTTGACAAAATGAGAACAGAACTAGACAGTTACCGAATTGGAGTGCCTCGCAGTTGTGTTCGCTGTGCACAAGTTCCGACCATACCTATATGGACGCTACTTCATCATACTTACTGACCACCATTCGCTATGCTGGCTCATCGAACTTAGCGATCTATCTCCTGGCGCGCTGGGCATTACGCCTATAAGAGCACAATTTTGGTGTCATGTACAAGAGTGGATGACATCACAGTGATGCAGACTGCTTGTCACGGCACCCATTTCCGACTTCCGTTAACGATGAAGACGACTTCGATGGGTGTTTAGCCTCAATCGCGTCGACGTTTCCTAGTATGGCGACCTTTAGGAGAGAACAACGCAACGACCGGTCACTAGAGCCTCTTATACTAGAGGCAGAAGGACAAGCAGGGTCAACGCAGTTTACTATCGAAGACGGTGTTTTGTTCAAGAACTACTCATTTGACGGTGCTGCCCTCCTTTTCGTCATCCCAAAAAGTCTCCTTGCACAAGTTTTACATGCCATGCATGATGACATTTCCTCTGGACATCTAGGCGTCTGTCGTACTCTGCATCGAATTCGCCAGCGTTCTTATTGACCTCAAATTTATAAGGCAACTAAGCAATACGTTGCGACATGTGAACAATGCCAACGACTTAAGGCACGCACCACCATGCTGGCCGGAACTTCACAACCCGTCAAGCCACCTACCTCACCTTTTGAAAAGGTTGGAATTGACCTGCTCGGTCCTTTTCCAAATACTATAGAGGTCTGCTGCTGGGTTATCGTCTGCGTTGACTATTTAACCAGATAGGCAGAGATCGCTTCTCTCGCTACCGCAAAGGCTGCTGATGTTTCGTCGTTTCTTTTGCATTCCGTTATTCTTCGTCATGGCGCACCCCATCTTATTATAAGTGATCATGGTCGGCAATTCACTGCTGATGTCATGGAAGAAATGCTCCGACAATGTGGTTCACACTACCGACACTCGACACCGTATCATCCGCAGACCAACGGTCTCATCGAGCGCACCAACATCCCCTTGACAACCATGCTGTCCATGTACGCCTCGTCTGACCATCGCAACTGGGATGCAGTGCTACCGTATGTGACGTACGCTCATAACACTGCAAATCGTGAAGTTACCGGTTATTCTCCTTTCTATTTATTCTATAGAACTGGAGACTATGTCTGGCTTTGGACGCCTATTCGCAAGCACGGATTATATGAGAAGTTTCTCTGCAAGTACGATGGCCCCTTCGTCGTGTTGGACCGACTGAATGACGTGAATTACGTCATCGCCAAAGTCACGACGGATTACCGCCGATCTCGCAAGACACAAGTTGTTCACATAGCTTGCCTGAAGCGCTGCCATCTTCGATCTGCCGAATTTTATCGAGGACGAGAATCGTTTGCCTGGGGCGAATTGTTACGGCGCGTAGCAGCTTACTGAAAAGCAGCAGAAGAAAAAGCAGAGGAAGCGAGGCGCGTGCAGACTGATTCGGTTTCTGAGCCATGTGCGTCCGTCCTTCATTCGACGTTCACCTGCATTCAAACCATTTCATCCATTACAATATATAACCCCATGCTGCTACTACTTCCTCGCGAAATTCATCGAGATCAGCCATCTGTTTCGCCAAAATAGCACCAAAATTCGGTTAGTATGTATCTATATATATATTTACCGGTATGTCCTGTGACCTGTGTTTCATGGCGAATAGAAAGGCTGTAGATAAAATAACATATTCAAAAGTATAACTTAAATGCTTTCTCAGAAATTTAATTGAGTTCCTTCTAGTAGGCGTGGATCAAAATATACGTATAATTATCCATGTTTTGATTTGCATTATAACAGTATATGTTATTTTTTGAAATTAAATATGGGGGGGCCAGGCCTCAGCGTGGCGCAAAACAATCACAAGGGTTCAATGCTGCTGAACCTAATATTGAGTGAGAGCATTAGCTGCAGGTGACCGAGCGTTCTTCTCTTTTTCTACCTCAGCCCGGCTTAAAAGGCCCTTAGTGGCCTATAGGGGTAACGTGAATGCCAGGGACCTGGCAGGCTGATTCTGACATGACCGTCCCATGTGAAACGAGAGAACCAAGTTTACAGCTCCTGCCAGCCCATCTCTCGTTTTTGTGTCACGTGGGGTGCAACGTCATGCGCTGCGCTGTGGCTGCGACCACGCTGCGCCGACCGCTTGAGTTGGTAGCCCAGCTCTCACCTGAGTGTCACGTGGGGTGTGACGTCACAGCATCACGTGGATGTGGCCGCACTACGCTGAAGGCTCGAAACCTAGAGTAGTATTGCTCTCGCAATAAAATATTGGGACATCGAGGGACAACTCGGCCCATTGTTGGCGGTTTTTTAGGAATAAGACGGAAGAAAGTAGACCAATATAGACTGGTTTCAAAACCGGCACAGCCCATAATGAGAGCACACAGTACAAACTGGTCCAATGTAGCCAATTCTGAGAGGCTGCACGTCCAATATTGGGTGAACGGAAGACAAATGAATCCAATGTAGCCAGTTTTTAAAGACGGTTGTACCAATATCAGGAAAGCATGTGATAACCAGGTCGAATATCGCCAACAATTTAGAACGGTAGCAACAACAATGATGGAACACGCGAACCTTGGTTTATCATTTGATGGGCTGTGCACTGGCCTAACCGATGTTGGGCAAATAGCGGCCAAATTGGGCCTCTGCAGGACCACCTTTTGTAAGTAGATTACCAATATTGGGCCACTGCCTTGTGCTGCATAGGCACGTAATGGGTCAGGTGGTCGACGGCGACGATGACCCTTCGATTACCAGTGGCATTGCATGGTAGCAGACCATAAACGTCTATTTTCATGCGATCAAACGGGCGAGCTGGGCACGGTAAAGGCTGCAGAGGGCCAGCGGGTTGACAATACGTCTTCCGTTGTTGACAGACGGTGCAAGCCCGGCGGTAGCGATGTACGAAACTGTACATTCCCCGCCCCTGACGAATTCGAAAATTCGATCAAATACCTTTGACGAATTCGATCATAGGTTTTCAGTACGCCAGCATGAGCGTTTTGCGGGTAACTATGATGATGGGCACAAACATCGAACCGGAGTTGGCATGAAATGACAAGAAGACATTCTCTGCCGTCTGAGTTGTAGTTCCTTCGGTAGAGAATGCTGTCCCGAATGGTGAAATGGGAGGCTTGTCGGCGAAGTGTCCGTTGATGCGTAGCCGTGGAAATGGTGCCAAGGATATCTAGCAGGTTAGAAACCCAAGGATCTTGTCGTTGCTCAGAAGGCATATCTTCAATGCTGAGGGCTGAAAAGGAGGCTTGAGGTGAAGACGACAATTCAGGCGAACACATCGGTGACCGAGAAAGTCGGCGTTAGAGTATTTGCGGCCAGAGCGGTACTATACACGGATGCCGTATTCCTTAAGCCCGAGATCCGAGCTGCCGAGACGGCCAAACGGATCCTTGAGTGACGCGAACCAGAAGACAGCGTGATGATCTGTAACTACATCAAGATTCGCCGTATAAGCGCGGAACTTCAGGACAGCCCACACTATAGCTAAGCACTCCTTTTAGGTAACGAAATAATTGGTCTCGGTGTCACCAGTTATTAATAAGGGGGTTATCAATGATGCGCCCATAATAATGCGAACACTCTCAGACACCCTTAGAGTAAGTGGGGGTAGCAGGTCCGGTCGCAAAGGAGATGCCCTCGACCTGCGTGGCAAGCTCAGCCGGAATTCAACTATCTTGTATTGACAGAGGGGGGTGGCCGTTTGGTGACCAACTGTCGCCGGTTCAAGCCAGAGTAAGGGTCGGAGTCAGAAGTAACAAACAGAACAAACTTTATACGCAGCAAGAGACGATACAGAGGATTACACAAGAACACTTGAAATGCACAGACGAGAGGTTCACAGAAAAACAAACGCTAAGCATGCAACTACAGAGGTATTCAATAACACAGAGGCTTTACAACACAGATCAAACGCAAGAGAGACACATAAGCAAACACCAAATTGTTCACCGGGCACTGTTGTATTCCGACGACTCGAGAGTCACGATGTGGCCGCCATGCACGACGAGCGCCGCTCCCTCGCAGGTCCGCGTGCTTGCCAGCAGCGGGTGATCCCCTAGAGTCGAGCCGAAGCATTTGCGAACACGCCGCAATCGCCGACTGACTTACTGACTACACAACCGACGCGGCCTCCATAAACCGGGCGCACCGCGTCTGTCTGTTAAGGCGCGCTAAAGCTAGTGCGCACACACACTTGGCTTCGCTGGTTGCAGCGCTCCCTTTTCCTCCCGTCGAGCCGCGCGTCGTCATTGGCTAGGTCCCGTAGAACGTTCTGGAGACTTCTGGCATCTTCCAGACCGAGGATGCACCGTCATCGCCGGGTGATGAGAAAAAGGGCGACGGCGACGCGTACAAAGCTACGTGCTCTCTCGAGCGGGGAAGGAGGTTTTTCTCGAACTTTCCATGCGCCGCCGCGCGGTCCTCGCGCCGCGCTGGCTTAGTAAAAATGTGCGCCGATTCCGTGACGCTGCCCCTCCCTTAAAGAATATTGTCCGACTATATTCAGGATATCCAAGACCATCGCGCACACATGCATGCGTTCACAAACTACACTGGGCAAATTTCGAAAGATTCAAAGGTTTCTCAGGCTCTGATGACGAAGTGTTCACACATAGCTTCCATGAGGTTCACAAATATAACACACAGTTGTCAGGATAGACATGAAAATCAGCAACATAAAAGCGCACCACGTTTTTTTCCCCTTTCCCTTCAATGAGATGCCCTCGAACTCAAGACAGTTATTTTGGTTCCCGCCTTCATCGGTCTCTTGTAGACTCGGCTTAAATAGTCGTTCATTCTAAAACAGCGCAAAAGAACAGGGACGAGAGAACGAAACGTACAACACGAGCGCTGACTTACAACTGATTTATTGAACATAAGTGAGCAATATATAAGAAGAAAACTGGGTGATAAAACCAGAAGTAGTCGACGTCAAACACGTCGACGTCGGCTCCCACATTTTTGCTGCCTCGCGGGTTTTTAGCGCTCGAGGCGTTGGGGGCCTTCGCTCCGGCAGACGCGGTTTTCTCGGCCCGGCAGACGCGTATTTTGACCACTTAGTTTATGTGTTCTATCCTAAACTGATATTCTTGTAGAAGCAAGCTTCAACGTAACACACGGCTATTCAAGTGTTTTGCCTGCTGGAGCAACCTGAGTGGCAGGTGGTCTGTTTGTACTATGAAAGATGCTCCATAGAGGTACGTGTTAAACTTCTCGATTCCTAACACTATCGTTAAGCAATCTTTCTCAATGGTACTGTATGCAACCTCTGTGGAGAGCAGCTTTCTGCTTGCATAAGCTCTGGGGTGAAGTGTACCATTACGAGGTTGCAGCAGAACCGCCCCAAGGCTTGTGTCGGACGCATCTGTGCGTTAACACAAAGGGTTGTTCAAAGTCTGGAAGCCTCAGAATTAGAGGGTTAGCTATGTGTCGTTTCAATTCTGTGAAAGCTATCTCGTGTTCTGTTGTCCACTTGACGAGTACCTTCCCTTTTCTTTGTGAGTTCCGTAAGTGGGGCACTGATTTCGGCGTAGTTTGGAATGAACTCCCGATAGTATCCGGCGAGCCCCGGGAAAGAACGCACTTGTCGCTTTGTTTTTGGGGATAGTGCTGCCTCAATCTTTTCCAGAGTTTTCCCCAGAGGCGCTAGTTGTCCCCTTCCGATTCCGTGCCCTAGAAAGTATATTTTATCTACTCCGAGTTCACACTTGCTGGGGCGAACTGTTAGTCCAGCGGTCTCAATTTTCGTGAAGAGTTGTTCCAGTGTCATGAGGTGTTCCTCCCACGTTTTGCTAGCCACGAGAACGTCCTCACAGTAGTGAGGTACATCGGGAAGACCCTCTGTGATTCGTCGCATAAGTTTCGCGAAAACTGCTGGTTGGTTTTACTAACAAAAGGCATGTAGCGAGACTGGTCGTGGTCGAGACGTGGTCGAGACGTGGTCGAGAACGCCGTTTTAGATTTCGAAGCTTCAGAGAACGGGATCTGCCAGTATCCCTTCACGAAATCTACATTGGAAAAGAACTTGGCTGTTCCGACACTGGCGAACACCGAGTCGGCTCTCGGCATGGGTTCCGAATCGGCCACCAACACAGTGTTCAGCCGCCGAAAGTCTAAAACGAACCTGTTTTTATCGTCTGGTTTTCTTAACAAGTAGTACGGGTGAGTAGTATGGTGACAGATTCCTCTATTTTCAGTGCCTTCATCTCTCGTACTTTCTTTTCAACGTTTTCACGCGTAGTGGAAGGCAGCGAATACTGCCGCACATGTATTGGGATGTCATTTGTAAGTTCTAGATGACATTCGATCCAGTCAGTTTTTCTTGGCACATTAGAGAAAATCGCGTGGTGTTTAGTCATCACTTCTACAGTTTCAGTTTTCTGTGCTGGAGATTATTTGGGCCAAAGCCTTACATCTTCCAACCCTTCTATCTTTTTAAATTCGGGAACTGGGAGGCTCTGTACTTCGTCCAGGTCAGACACTGCAATAGTTAGGCATGGAGGTTTTCCGGTCGGGTCTACTCTTTCCTCGTATCGTTTTAACAAAATAGCATGAAATAGCTTGAGACTACTTGGCGTTTCAATAGTGTAGTCTACATCGCTGTTTCCGTCCTTTACCTCGAAGGGCCCCTTCCACTGCAGGAGTAGTCTATTCTTATCGGTCGGGATCCAGCACAAGCACCTTGTCGCCCGGCCTAAACTGTCGGTCTTTAGCCTTTCGGTTGTACACCGTAGCATAGCGGGCACCAGCCTTTTCCAGCTCTTCATGGGCTAGTCGGCACGTCTCTTCAAGTCGGTTCCGAAGATCGAGTACGTGTTGGTAGTTGTTTTTGCTTCCTCATCCAGATCTTCGTTAGTCCAAACCTCTTTGAGGATCGTCAGAGGGCCTCTCACGTGACGGCCGTAGAGTAGTTGCAAAGGAGAAAATCCCAAGTTGGCTTGGGGCACCTCTATATATGCAAAAAGTAATGGAGCCAGGTAGCGGTCCCAATCGCTGGGCTTTTCTGCGCACATGCGCATCAACATCATCTTGAGTGTCCCATTGAATCTTTCGACTAGGCCGTTAGCCATAGGGTGGTACGGAGTTGTGTGCAGGTGGCGTAGCGGTAGAAGTCTAGCCACTTCCTTCATGAAATCCGAGGTGAAGTTACTTCGCCGGTCGCTGAGTACTTCCCTGGGCACCCCGAACCTGGAGAACATCTCGACCAGAGCTTCCGCGACCCGCTCGGTCTCGACACTTTGGAGTGCGACAGCATCTGGATAGCGGGTGGCATAATCTATCAAGGTAAGAATACACCGATTTCCGCTTTTGAATAATGATTGAATTGGTCCTACTACGTCTATTGCCACTCTAGAAAATGGAGTTTCAATAATAGGCGCCTTCCCGAAAGGGACACAGGGTACGCGACCCTTGGGGATCGTTCTCTGGCAGATGTCACATGAAGCGACATATCGCTTAACATCTGCACACATACTAGGCCAGAATTCCTTCAATATTCGAGATTTAGTTTTTTCACATCCGAGGTGACCGGCCATTATGCCGTCATGTGCCGTCTGTAGGACTGTGTTTCGGTGTTTCTCTGGTACTACCAGCTGTAGCAGTTGTCTCCCTGTCGCGTCGGTATAAAATCGATACAACAGCCCATTCTCCTTACGCAACTCTATGCTACCTTTCCCATCTCGACATTTAGATGTTCTGCCCACTTGCATGAAGCACGTTTTTAGTGTTTCCTCTTGCTCCTGTTCCTCTTTATAGATTCTGTCTTCAGCCGCTTTAGTCACATCGGTAGTCTTCAGTGTAGAAAACTTCCTTCCCTGAGTTTTGGCTTGAGCTCGTGTTATGGCAGCGACGCTGTGTTCTGCCGTTTCGTCCTTCAGTTCAATTTCTGTCGTCGCTGATGGTCCCAATTCACAGCTGACCGAATCTTCTGGGTCGTCCGCCGCTGTTACTCCTGCAATGTTCCCCGAAATAGGATCATACAGGGGGCGTTCCGCACATAGTGCTGTTACCTCACCGCTATAGTGCCTTCACTCGGGCTTCGGGCAGAACTCTAATCATTCTATCGGCAAGCTATACAGGCCTTTTCTTCCCAGTAAGTTGGTCGCTTCGAACTACTTCTCTTTTTATCATTGCCGTGCTACAGCCATCTCGCAACACCGAGATGAATCTTCCTCCTACTTTCCCTGTGATGACAGGCAACTTCTGCGATAAAACTTCAGCCCGTGGTCCCATGGCCGCGTTCACAACTGGTACTTTCTTGCCACTTTTGGTTCCACAAAGCCGTCAACATCCTCTTCTTCCAGGTGGTACTCCGATGCACTGTCTACGCAGGCTACCTGGGGGGTGGACTTGCCAGTGTCAGGATATATGCTTGCTCAATGGCCTTTCCGTAGACATTTTGAACACCCACCCCGTCGGAATATTATTCGTGAACCGGCTTCGGCAGTTAGATGCGTAATGTCCAACTTTGTTGCACAGGAAGCACTTCAGCGGTGGCTGTGAGCTTGTTCGAGTATTGCGGAAATCGGATTTATCTGGGTTGTCATCATTTATGTTTTTAATCTTGGTCAAATTCACTCCTGCTCAGGCTTCCAGATATTGGTCCGCAAGTTCCATCATTTCTTCTAGGTTATTCGCTTTTCTTTCTGTTAAATAAAGTGACAGACCAGGTTGACAGCTGTTCAGGAATTGTTCTTTAATCTAGTTTTTTTTTTAGAATTCAGTCCCGCGGTCAAAATAACGCCTCAGTCGCGCAACATACTGTGTTGCCGTTTCGTCATTCATAGCTTTTTCAGTCCTGAACTTCTCACGAAACCCATCCGCTTTAAATCTAAAACATTTAAGTAATGCAGCTTTCACCTTGTTCTAGCTGCCTGCATCCTCATGAGGAAGTCTTCCAAATACGCTTAATGCTTCGCCACTAAGGCAAGTGCTCAAGGTGGTACCACATCCACTGTCTGTCGAATTTGCATTTATGGCGATCCTTTCGAAGCGCAAGAGGAATGCTTCGAGATCGTCTCTTCTCTCGTCGTATTTCGGGATTAATTTACTTGCGTCTGTCCGCAAGCTGCTATGTCCTTCACTGGGACTATACACTTCAGCTAAATCGTTGTCCAACGAGTTTTGGAGCTGATGTTTCATAGTAATTCCTCCTTTTCTTTCTCTCTTCCCTGCTTTTCTCTCTGGCTAACCCATTTGCGCAGTTCGGCACCGGACAACCCCAAATAGGTGCCAGCCTCAATCAGCTCTTTCAGATTCATATCTGAAGCGCGAAACGTTTGGGTGCAGCCCAAAGTCTGCTTAGCGAACCTCGCCTAAACGCTTCCGCCCGGCGCTACCTCTCGCTATCGCTGTGCTGCTACACTATTTACGACCTCTTCGTAAACTCTTCCAACTCTTCTCCGTCCTCTGAGATTGAGTGTACCAAACATCCTGTCGCGGACGTCAGAATAATTGTCACCCGTTAATAATTAGGGGGATTAATAGCGATGCGCCCTTAACGATGCGCACACTCCCAGACACCCTTAGAGTGGGTGGGGGTAGCTTTTCCGGTCGCAAAGAAGATGCCCTCGACCTGCGTGGCAAGCTCAGCCGGAATTAAACTAGCTTGTAGAGAGGGTGGCCGGTTGGTGCCCAGCTGTTGCCGGTTCAAGCCAGAGTAAGGGTCGGAGTCAGACGTAACAAACAAAACACTTTATACACACCAAGAGACGATACAGAGAAATACACAAGAACACTTGAAATGCACAGACGAGAGGTTGACAGGAAACTAACGCTAAGCATACAACTAGAGAGGTATTCAATAACACAGAGGCTTTACAACACAGCTCAAACACAAGAGAGACACATAAGCAAACACCAAATTGTTCAGCGGGCACTGTTGCAGTCCGACGTCTTGAGAGTCACAATGTGGCCGCCATGCCAGACGAGCGCCGCTCCATCGCAGGTCCGTGCGCTTGCCATCAGAAGGTGATCCCCGGGAGTCGAGCCGAAGCACTTGCGAACACGCCGCAATCGCCAACTGACTTACTGACTACACAACCGACGCGGCCTCCATAAATCGGGCGCACCGGGTCTGTCTGTTAAGGCGCGCTAAAGCTAAAGACGCGCTAAAGACATTTGCAGCGGGTGGGAAGCCGCACGAGTTGGAGCTTAATTATCAACTTGGAAAACAGGGATGACACATCGTCCAAGGCGAACAGAAGGTTCACAGCTCGATGCAGCCCTGGCACCCCCCTTGATTCAACATAGCGGGAGACGCAAGAGGATTGGCCACCAGAAGTGTGCAGGCGCAGTTGTTCATGTAAAGGACGGCAAACGGCAACGGCGGCAGACAAGATTAGATGGGACAAATAGGACAGTGGTGGCGGTGGCAGAAGAGGCAGTCAGGAGAACCAGAACAGCGCTAACGGATGCGATGCGTGTGTCATGAGCATCGAGGCATTTGGGCGGTAAACGAGGACATGGCTCATGGAGCAGGGCATCAGACGGTGCGTCCCTTGGTTCAATGAGCTCTATTTCAGGACCGGCGCAGTCAGTGGCAGCATGATGCTGGGACAGGAAATCCCTGCTGATAATGACATCATAAGAACGCGAGGCGGGGACGACGAATTCGGTGAGGTACAAAGTACCAACAATGATGACGCGGGAGTGCACACAGCTGTCGGCTGTATATTCTGAGCGGATATGCTACAAAGCAATAGTTCCGTGAGAGGCGTAGTTACCTTACGGAATGAGAGGTAGAATTCTTGCCTGGTGACAGATGCAGCGGCACCGGTGTCGACAAGTTGAGGAGTATGAACACCTTTAACAGTGTCAGCAATACCATTCTTGGAAGGAAGACGAGGACTTTCTGTCGAATATGCAGTTTGTGCCTCACGAACTGCGGCGGTTAGTTTTCCGGCAGTGTAGCGGGTTGTGGGTGCTTTGTAGAAATGGAGCGGCGACGTAGCGAAAGCGAACGACGATGGAGAAAGTCCAGACGATCAGGGGGTGCTGTTGGCTGACCAGATGGGACTGTAAATTAGGGGCCAAAAAGGGTGGCGCAGGCCGGGCAGCAAACATCATAGATAAGCTACCCTACAGTAGCTTGCAGTGGCTAGAAGTGCCACAGGCATAGCAAATAAGCCTGTTTGAAGTGCGCCATGGAGATGAGGTCTGAGGCAAAGGAGTCACAGGGGGCGCAGCATAGGCATACGATAGCGCAGAAAGTAGACTTGAAGCAACTTCGGCATATGTGCAACGTCTGAACAGGAGCCGGAGCGAATGCTGGAGTGTAACGCAGTGTTGCAAGGTACAGTGAATGGCAGCGAAGTTGCGACCGGAGCTGGTTGAAGTTTGGAATTAGCGACGACTTCTGAGACATGTTGCTGGATTGCACTTTAAGCTCCGGAGCAAGGCCAGTTGGTCACTATGCAAGAAGTGGCAACGCAAACAGTTGTTACGCCATCTCCACGTACAGAACTCTTGATTTCTGCGGAGAGCCCCGATTACTTCCGCTCCGCGGCCAGTGCAGCGAGCGAAGACTGGGCGGCCAATCAAAACACGCTCCTTGCGTAGCTCGTCGTAGCTTTGGCAGAGGTCGTAGACTTCCTTGACCGCGGTGGGAACCTTGGCGATAAGCATATTGAAGGCGCCGTCATCCATTTCCGTAAAGAAATGACGTATTTTATCGGCCTCTTCATCGTAGGGTTAACGCGGGGACACAAGTCAACAATGTCCTCATTGTAACGGTGAATGTTTCACCGGTCAACTGTGCTCGCGTGAGAAGACGCTGCTCCGCGCGGAGTTTGCGAACCGCGTAGCTGCCGAAGACCTCAGAAAATTTGCACTTGAAGTTAATCCAGTTGGTAATGCCCGACTCGTGGTTTCTGATTCACAGATAAGCTACATCCCCCAAGTAAAAGATGACATTGTTGAGCTCACGACTGCCGCCCAGTTAGTGTGACGGCTTTCCGTTCGTAAGTGGACAGGCAGTCATCGACTTCATCATCGCTACGACCACTGAAAGTAGTGGGGTCCCATTGACGAAAAGTACTAGTGCAGGTGACGGGCGGAGCTTGATGCAGTGGGTCGCCTCTGTTATTTGAGTAGTCAGCTTTCGGCGGC
>JAJIZL010052113.1:0-26747 GCA_023969395.1 Amblyomma maculatum
CGGGATAAGAAGGCCCAGAGAGCAATAACGGTCCCACAAAACTCTTGTCAGGGATGAAATTCGTCGTATGTCCTACGAAGCGCCACTGCCCATGTGCGAGAGCTGTAAGAAAGAAACCCGCTGCACTTCGTTATTATTTTTTTTTCTGCTTCTTCCCTACCAATATCTCTTTAGGAGGCAACTTATCTACATTCTCTCTCGCGTCTCTTCTTCCTCCTATACTTGCCCTTCTCAGTCCTCGTATCTTAGTTTTCTGACCTGCTCGATTTCTGGTCTTGGACTGGTTTCGGCCACAGGACGGCTCAGGTTTTGGCCCTTGTAACGGCTCGTGGCATATAAAGCAACGCTGCAGTTCATCCAATCATAAAGTTTCTCACTGCACACGGTTACTTAGAATCCCTTAGTAAATTTGTGCTTATTTTAGCCATCGTTCTATTCTTAATGAAGGTTCTGAAAATATTGTACGTATTTTACGTTGCATTACCATGGTTCCAAGACACTATTTCGACTACCTGTGCAATACAAATATCCTCCGATGTATTATGAGATCAGTCATAGACTATTTGCATCAAAAGTGCATTCGTTGTATCGTTGGCAATCTATTTAACAGAACCATCTCACAGCTAACCAAATCAACAAGGGCGAGAGCATCTCTAGCCCTTCTAACGAAAACGTAAATGGGAAGTATCGCGGAAGCAGGCAAACTTCGAAGTCGGCGCACAAACTCTGTCTGGCCTATACTTACCTCGTTTCTTTTACTTATTCCTAATTCCCGCTTTTACCCTGCATCGTCCGACGGCCCTCCCACCTTGCTAAATTTTCCATGTCCGTATCGATTTCCCCTGACGGCCTTCGGGTGCCAGTTAGGCTTTTTTTTCTTTCTTTTTTTTTTTTTTTGGTCTCCCGCCATTGGAACAAGGAGATCGTTTTGTCGCGGCCACGCACAAGGTGCCTTCCCAATTCCGTTGCCGCCGGCCTTCCTTCTCATTTTCTACTACACGTATGCACAGTAGTATGAGGGAGGGAGGGAAACCGTCCAATGGCCAGCTCAGATGGAGTACACAAGTTTAAAAGGGCAAATGGCCAGTCGAGAACCTAAATAATCGCCCCTACGAGGAATTTCAATACACGAGAAACTGGGATGGGAGCATGAGAAAAGTTTTCCATTTTCTCATATTACCTCCCATTTTCCAACCACCTTTCTCATAGTTTCGTTATTCTCTTTCGACAAACTCATACACTCGGTTTCTTTACCAATCGTTACTTTCCTTTCAGCTACTGCCTTGCCGGTGGCTCTCAGCTGTGCACCATTTTTGCTTTATTTCCTTTTTTTTTTCTATTGCTGCTTTACCACCACTGCTTCTTTGGTGGCCTCGTTTCCCTGCTTCCAATACACGTGGCGTACTTTCCAAAAGTTGTTTTTTTTTCTTTTTTCTAATTTTGCACGAATTCAAAGACTAGGTCCCCTGTCCTATCTCACTGTTTCCGTGTTCCGCCAGGAATAATTGCTACGAGTCAATATTTTGATCACGTATACGGCAGAACCATAGGAAAAACGAGAAAAGAAAAATGAAAATAGCGCTATCTCTTGAAATTTCTTGCAGGCCATCATTCCTTTCTTTAGCTCAAGTCATTATTTTCCATCTGATCGCTATGAGAGACGGGCTGGGTTTTACCCTTTCGGACACGCAGAAGCACTTTTGAAGCGGAAATACTGTCGGATTTGTTTTTTCTTCTCGGACTCATGTCTCCCTGCAACTCGCTTGCCTTCTTCTAGTAACTAGTCTAATGGTAATAATTGGTCGAATCGCCCTCACTTTTGCAGGGCTAGTTGAAGAAAAGCTGTGAGGAAACAATTTTTGGTCTAACCAGCCACTGGTTCTTACCGGGAACTGCTTGCTTTTCTTAGGTTATGTTTTCCTTTTGTGCCTTCCTCGTGGTGAAAATCTATTCAGTTATCTGGTTTCTTTCAGTTTGACGTAGCCTTCAAGTCACGTCTTTTATTTTTCATCAGGGCAACACCATGAGGCACCAAGAAAAAACATTAATTGAAAACACTTTTCCCGCTTGGTGACAACTTATCCGGTTCACTGGGACCTGCCTGGCTGAAACAACTGCAATAAAATATTTCCGGCTGTAAAGACGAATACTATTCAATCTTTCACTTTAGACTGAGTGAGGCTAGGGCTGGACCGAGAATGAACAAGGCGGGAGGGTGCCAAAAAAAGGGGTATACAAAATAAGGCACTGCAATATAGATTAGAGGCAAAAAAAAAAGAAAAAGAAAATGCGGCCAATTGAGCTACAATATGTGCGCTTGCTGCAAAGTTGCCTTTACTTTTTCTTTCGCGTCAGTGCTGGCCATTCAAGGTTAGGTTTCAGGCAAGCACTGGTGAAAATGATACATTAGTTCCTTAGTTGTAGTGCACTGGCAGCTATTGTGACGCGCTTAAATCCGCAAAACGTATCGCTATATGCTGCTGCCTGCCTTTCATAATGCACGCAGAATTTGTCGCAACCCAGATCATCACAGTGGCGAAATATTTTCATTTTTTATTTCTTCCTTCGCGTTACCCAGGACTGAAACTGTGCGCTGGGTGCTCTCGTCATTGCGTTTCTTTCGTTCGTTTTCAGGTTATTGTCCAAGCGCATTTTAAATATTGATATCAATGAATTGCTGTTTTATTGCTTCCCTTTTGCTTCTATTTTCTCTTTTTCTCCGGATGTATGCTCCTCGTTATGTTGCAATCGTTATAGTGTTGCCTTGATTATTCCTCATTTCCATTACGTATCTATTTTGTAAATTGCAGGGAATGTCAATTATCAACCATGTTTAATACTGTCCCCCAAAGTATCCACAAGAGAGGCGCTGTGTGTAAATGTATAAATGAATAAGTAAATGAAGTAGTACACGGTCACGCAACTAGCTCTGGTAACATAATGACACGTGGCCGTCAGGTGACCAGTTATTTGACCAGGTATTTGACCAGGTATTTTATTTATACCCGATAATTTTATTTTTTAGAAAGCTTAACATTTAACGCAGTGAAGCTTTTGCTTCACTATGCTAAATAGAGCCGGCCTTCGCGTGAGCTTGAATTTTACCTTCATTTGACCTTCATGAACCACAAGGGTAAACTTTTGCTGTGCGGTTCAAGTGTCTACAGAGAAATGTGACTAATAGCGTCTTTCCTGTCCTATAGACCAAAACACAATGTCAGCGTGGGCTAGCCATTGACTTTCAAAGAGCCACAGGACTAAGTTTGGCTATAAATACACTGCCCACTCCTTTCTCCAAAACTGCAGACCACTTAAAGTATAACCTTGTGGACCACCTTGGTATGGCACAACAAAGTCGCGAACTTGAGATTGATTTTTGGGTGACATTTGATCTTTTAAACTTGCAGCTGAGGAAAGAGTGGGAGGGGGTGGAGCAAGTGAGTCATAACCTGGCTGGCGTCACGTGGCGCCATCTCGGAATGGAAACAGCCGTGACGTCAATTCACGGGTATGAGAACAAGGGGCTACCGCGCCTCGATTGGGCATTCAAGAGGGTTGCTGCTCCCTGCACTACTGGGTGGCGAATTATGGGCCCCCGCAATTTGCGGCGGGGGTTTGTTTGCCACCAGCGTTGCACTCGAAGCGCGGTTGCTCCTTGCTCCTATGACCATCGATTGACTTCATGGCTGTTTACTGGAATTTAAGGACCCTCCCAGGATACAAGAGCTTTTTTTCAAATAATGTTTATTCCTCATAGTCCTTCTCTTCCTCTTTCTCCTCGTTCGCACATTTGTGCACACAGTCACCCGTCGCCGCTTCGGTTGAGGACGACGGCTGTTGCGACGCGCATCTTTCTCTATCCACCCATTTTCCTTCCTTCTTTTTTCTCTCCTTTCTCCACTCTCGGCACGAAGCAGCGGTGAACTAGTCAGCAGGCACGTGGATTTTCTGTTCCTTCTCCAAACTGTCTCAATAACAACAACACACCTCGACTCAGAACCAGCCATGGACGCCTGTGGCGATGATGTTACGTTTAGCGCTTAGGGCCACTGACAGGTAAATAGGACTACGAAAGAGTTCTACCAAGCGTAACCATGGGGGAAAGCTTTCGCTGAATACCATGTTTAACTATGCTGAATATGTGTTAATTATTTTTTTCTGGCATTAAAAGGCATTCTGTCAAACATTTTGGACTGTCGTCACATGGAGGCTCAAAGACGTACTACGCTGAGGTCTCATACTGAACAAGAAGGCGCCGAAAGCATACCGTGAGCGCTATTTTGTACAGAGAGTCAGAGTCGAGTTCTTGTAGCAGAATTCACGGCATCATACTGTACTTCGCATGACTGTTTCAGCCGCTGAAATGGTACCTCGGTGAGGGAGCCAGCGTTTTCGTTCTTTTCAGCGAAACCGACGAAGCATTGTGCGATCAGTGTCAGGGAACGCTGTTTCTTTAGGCCGCTAGCTATAAGATTGGGTGCCGCTTTAGACTTTGCAAGCGGGTAGCGGCAGCTGTACCGCACCGCTGACCAAAAACGAACTTGTATAATCACCAGCTGTACCAAATTGTTACGTGGCGGCAAGTGATGACAACAGGAGAACAGAGGAGAGAAAGAAGATGCTCGGTGGTCGTGAGATTACGTTTTAATCAATCTGTGAGCGGGCCTAGTGCGTGCGCTCCTGTCCGCGCCACTGTCCTCTTCTTCCTCCTTAGCCTGTAACATGACCCGAAGCCACCGAGCGATCGTCCCCATCGTAGACGAGGAAGTTTACCGATGATGATTCCATGGCATGATGATGGGCCTGTCTGGATGCTTGAAGAAGGGAAAGATGTAAGAATAGAACGGCTTGCCGGTACGATCAAATTAGAGGAGAACAACAACAACAACAACAACGATGTCTGATGCGTGGGTGATCCACCTCCCCTGGAGCTGTCAACCATCCGTCACCAGAGTCCATGGGACCGATGGCTCGAGGTCACGTCGCAGCTTGGGCGGGGGTTGCGTGTTCGTGTCCATCGGTTCCTTCGGGTCATTAGGGTCTTTCGGGTCTTCGGGTCCTTCGTCCCGGTTCTGATTGGTCTGTCTGTTCTCCTTGTCTTCAAATCCGGGCTGGGGGCTGAGCGGTGGTAGTTTGTTAGGTATGGGCTTGAAGGGCTGGGGCGAAGCTGCTTGGCGATGTCCCTGGGCCCTTGGTCGATGGTCCCGGCTTATAGACGGCGTCGATGCTCCAAGGCGATGATGGGGATGACGTACGCCGCACCTCCAATCAAATGTTACGTGGCGGCAAGCGATGACAACAGGAGAACAGAGGGCAGAAAGAAGATGCTCGATGGTCGTTAGATTACGTTTTAATCAGTGAGCGGGGCTAGCGCGCGTGCTCCTGCCCGCGCCACTGCCCTCTTCTCTTTTCTTCGTCCGTGACAATATTCCTGTCAGAAGTAGTGCAATACGCAGTAACTATTTCACACACATTAGAAGCTTCATGTAAAGTGTATGTCGTCTGGCAAGCCCAATTAGACGGCTTCGACTGATATTTTCACAGAAAGCAGTCGACGTATTAAATTGTACAAAGTTGAGCCATCTTTCGAATGTCACCATCTCAAAGTTTTAAATATAAGCATATAAACTAAATGCTTTTCTTTAGCACAGAAAGACAAAGCGAACAAAATCAGCAGTAATGTGTTACCTGCCCTGCATGATTGCACATTAACGTAACTGTGTAAATAAAAGTTATTGAGCTTCTGTTACTGAGTTTATTCTTATAGCTTGCGTCTGCCTTGCCGCGCATAACCCCTTTACAGAAACGTAGCTATGTGTGCTGATCTTTTTGTTTAAACAAAGCGCAAAATCTAATTTTGAGCACGGTGTACAAAAGGAACAACTAATGCTATTCCATAGTGAAAAAAAAAACATATATATTGCTGTTTCTCTCTTACGTAACAAATAGAAGAGAGAACGTCTTTCTTGAGTAAAGAAAAACTCTCTAGCATTTATTTGTTTGAAGCTTGCCTAGCACTTGTCAACGTTATTCATATGAGAAAACTGGGAGCAATTCCAATCATATGTAACAGACCACAAGTGTATTTCAAACCATGTTTCCCTGAATAATCTTTGTTCATGATTGCCAGAGCCGCACAGCACTTTCCTTAGTCCTTTAGTCTCCCGCTCAAACTAAATTAAATTTGTGATAAGAGGAGTATACGCTAAGTGAACCAGAAAGCTATAGCCTCGAGCTAAAACAATAGAAAAAAGCAGCGGGACCTATAATGCACTGCATTCGTGGGGTAGGATTGTAGGGGCATTCAGGGGATTATAATCCAGCCTCTATGCTTTACATCGCGCCGGAACGGCGCTCTATTGTGCAAACGAAGGCCGCATTAGCAGGAATGCCTGCGCACGATATATGACCTCCGCATTAGGCATTAATAATTCGCTCGCAATGTTCACTCGCTTGTCACAAAGCGCCATCTATTCTAATACGGTGTGTAAAGATCGCAGGCTTTCGTAACGAAAGCCCCACCAGAGCTCTACTTCGCAACTTTATTCTCTAACATAGAAATTAACGACGAGTACTGCGCGTAGTGTCGCCTATGCCAAGCAGGACAGTTTGGATATGATAATTTTGTTTGCCGCTGGCAGTCGTGGTAAAGACCGTCATACCATAGGAGGTTGCTACTTCAGACCATTCCTGGCAGCGTTCTTTACCAAACGCCGCCCTTAGAAACTGCACGTCTATTTTGAGAAGCATGAAGTAGTAGGTTTAAGTCTTCAGACCTGGCTGCCCTTCTACAATGAAGGCGAGACGGAAAAACGGCCATGTGCTCATATTTCTGAGCATGAACAAGGACCATTGCTTTCTTATTTCGAAACCGAGTTCGAGGTTTTTTCAACTAGCATCAATATATCAAGATGGTTTGTTTTTTCTCTTCCGAAATGTTGTCGCAGAGCAGGGATGGAACCAGCAAACTTGTGCTTAGTAGCCGAACGTCTTTAGCTCTATGTCTTTGGCTTAAAACTTCAATCACTGACAGTACTTTCAAAATTATGCTATAATAGCCGACATTTCCTAAGAACGCAAGAACACTATTTGCAAGCAAAAGAAGGCAGGCGAAGCGATCAAATAAAATGCTACACACGCATCAATGCATCAAGTCGCGCATCAAGTAAATGGCAGGGTGTCTAGTTTGCCATCACTCATCCTCAAATGCACACCTGATGCACAATTTAGTGTCTGCCTGTCTAACATATGTCATAGTTCACAAAATCAATATACCGAAGCTCAGTAAAATGGAGATCTGAGAGCCTCAGTGCAGGCGACATGGGTATCGGCTGTGTGTATAAAAAAACTTAACGCAGTAAAAACAAAATCACGGCACTATCATATCTTTTTTACACCTCCAGTTGAGTGCTTGGAGATCTTAACTCTTCTAGCTCAGCAAATGTTTACTGTAAAACGTGCTCGCAAAATGTCTTACAGAGGTCCAGTGGATACACTGACGCTACCGCATCTTATGTGAAAATATAGCAGAAAGAAAGTATGCGATGAGGTTTCTATTTTTATTACTGAGTTCTAAGGGTCCTATCGAGTAGTCTGTCTTTTCAGACAAGCAATATTAGGAGTATTTCAGGCTTCTGTCATGACGAATTCAGATTTCTGCACACTGGAGAACGAACATACGCGTCCAAACAAGCAGCAACTTTTTTTCGTTATTGGCGGAAAACAGCGCAGCAGAACGCATGAAATAATGTTAGTCCTGTATCATGCTACGGACTGCATTGTTTACAAATCAAATCCGCTGCTTCTTCTGAAAGTGCGCGGCCTCTTGCAGTAATTATTTATATAAATTTCACGCTCTTAATGTGCGATTCCGGTGGTATTTTCTGTCATCTAGAGGCCATAGTGCATAATATTCCTAGAAACAGTGTGGTCGGGCATTTTTCGTAAATCCTGGGCAGATTTATTTTGGCAGGAGCAGTTGTATATGTTATTTTATTCGGTAGTTTTAGGCGTAATGTGCACGTTCGAAATAAACATTATTGCCATGATCTACCGGCGGCTCAATAGTTAGTCGGCGACATTTCTAAGTTGCTACTTTTATGGTATAAGACAATTTTCACGAAATTTTAAGCATCACAGCAGAAAATAACTATTAGTGTTTCTCATTGAAAAAATGAAAACTGTACGTATTTTAATGACACGAAATGTTTTGGCCGAAAGGGTTCTAAGTCCCTACACACGTGCACACACATAAACTCTCATCACTTTTGAAATTTCTGCTGCAAAGGTTTCCACGCGCACAACCAGTCACATATGTGTACTGCACCAAGCTGCGCCCTACAAAAAGTCTAACCAACCAGCATGGAGATTGGAGTGTTCTTCTGTCTTAGGAGGCACCTCGGTTGATGGTCTAATGAAGTCACTATTTGTGACCAGCATCACTATGTTTATTAGTCAAACACTCGTCACGAGTTTGAGGTTTTCAATGAACGCGAGCTCTGACGCAGCTGCACTAAAATAAGTAACGGAGCAATGATTGTTCGGTGATCCTTGACGAAGGCTCTTATTTTATCTATTTTTCATGTTATGGTTTATCTCGGGAGACTGAAAACATCTGCTCGCTTCGTGAAAGCTCGCCATTCATTTTTTGTTTAAGAGAAAAGCTCACTAAAATGAAAAGTTGGCTGAAACGCTCATCATCATCCGTATTCCTCATAAAAAAATAATCCTGAGGGCACATTGTAATCTACTCTGTAGAAACGCAAAATCCGGAGCGTTGCTGGTGCACAAGGTGCATCACGTTTGCTCTCATTATCATTATACACTAAATGCACCGTCATTATCATCGTTAGTGTTCTCATTGTCATTATCACTAATTCCAGCGTCATTCTAATCGGTACTATCATCCTCACGGTAGACAAGGAGAATTATGATGTGCATTTCATGATCCCGGGAGTGACGTATTAGGTTAAAGCGCGTATTTGCTTAAAGATTCACTTCCCCAGTGGAGACAGGATTTTCATTTTTCTGGTGCCGTCATCAGGATGATTGACAAGTGACGCATCAGCGCACAGATCCGACGCACAGATCCCGTGCCCATCTGGCGCACGGGATTTCGTTCGAAGAATGCATTATATAGGGCATGGTGATATCGCTTTCATAGAATAGAAGTTTTAAGGGGCAAAGGCATCATGCTTGTTGTATATCAACCGGCTGTTACCGAAAAAGTAGCAGACGAATAGTGACCGGACGTTTAAAGGAAACTTACGAAAGTTTAAATGTGACAGAGTAGAAAGTGGCTGAGGAGAACGTCTAAACAAGGATCCGAAAGGGATCGAACGACAGCAGTGCAAATAAGGAAATACCGACGAAGACACGCAGTCACATTTACAGCGCTCTATGAGGGGCGGATGCGGAGGCGGTTTTCGTAAAAAGCATTAAGTTTTGGTGCTAAGCTTGTTGAAAAGTTAACCAGATGCGTAGATCTCTACAGGCGCTGTTTTTGGAGCTAGAGGTCTCGATAGTTAAAGACATTGACTTTGCAAACCAGACTGGCTGCCAAGACCGCAGAGAACCCGTACTGCGAAAAACTTCAAAAATTGCGGGCAAACTACGAATGGTTCCCCAGACGTACATTTCAGGTTTTTGTTCTAACCGTGCTGAAATTGTGAGCCAGAAAGGGGCAGGTAGCATTCTGTGAATATAAATATTTAACGAACAAAGTGCTTCGATAGGAAGAGGGTAAGGATTTGAACGTTACGCGTGTAGAAAAAAAAAAAAAAGAGGCGAATTGCTGCCTTAGCAAAACGTGCCCAGACAGTTGAGACATTTTCTGAAAAATAATGTTTATAGGAACGCGTTTGTGTTTTTCACGTATAACATAACATCACTATAACAATCAATGTATGTATAGATTATCCATCTGGAATTTCTATTTTTATTTTGTTTGTTCATTAATGCGAAAGCATTATTAGGCTATGCTGGCTCCAGAAGTGCCCACAAAATATGTCGCTGGAGGTTGCTTCTCTCAAGACGTCATCAGCGATTGACGTCGTCAGTCATTAGCCGTATGAAAGTTGTTAGTCATCGTTTAAAGAAGTGCTGTATCATCAGCGAATCGTCTTTATTCATGTGACATGACGTTTTACACGACGAAGAGGAGGCCAGTTCACTTGCCAAAACGTTGGCTCCGCTTGGGAACTGAGGCTCGTCCTCATTCCTTCTTCATACTGTTTAGCAATCTTTTTTTCCCTCGTTCTACCAAGAAAGTGTTTAGCCATGCAGTGTGGGTAAGTAGATGCTGAAATACCAGTTCCGAATTCTCTCAATGCAATTTCTGTGGCGCGTTTTTCTTTTTTTTTTGTTCAAATACATTTCTCAATAAAATACGCTCCATCGGTTTTTATGACAGTCTGACGTACTGATTGCGACCATAGGACAAACTTCAGGAGCAGAACGGAAGCTTGAACAATTTATGCCATTATGGTCATATGAGTATCCTAAAATATTTATAATTATTTACAAACGCAAAAATCGGATTTCAATGAAAAGACTTAGTAATCTTATGTATGCTCATAAGAAACATCAAATAAAATTTTGCTCCGAATCGGAAGCTTAAAGATTTTATATACATATTTTCATGAAAGGTATCTCACCATATTGTAGCGAATTATTGCACAAAGTGAAGATATTTTACAGGTGCGTCACCATTATCTTCAAATAAGGGTGCCATTTGCTTGGTTTCTATTTAAGTTTTAACTACTGGCTATGACCAAGAAAGACTGAATATTTCTCAAGCATTAGAAACTTAGACCATTGCTATCAAAGTCTGCATAATGGTGTCTTATAATAATCTACATTTGCTTACCAGTTAAAAGGTGCCCAGAATCCTGGAGCAGAATATTTGCGATACGGCCTGCCTGAAAAGGCATCCTATTGAAGCAGCAAAAGTGCCGCCGTTCGGTCTTCAGCCGAAACTTTTATCTTTCTTTGGTTATGCAGTATTTATCAGTACTACAATGAATGCTTTGGAAGCGTTCCTAGTGCCTCAATGGTGAGAACGCCGTGTTCGTGATGAAAACCAAACAGCCTCCCTGCTGCCACAAGGGACACAAACTGCTGACAGCGAGCGTGAAAGCAGAAATTGCTGCGCCAGCGTACAGCGCGCACAGCCGGTGCGAAGACCGAGTTTCGCTCAGAAAGGCCTCAAATTCCGAGTGCCCTTCAGAGTCCCTTTGGCTTTAAAACCGTCTTGCCTCCCTTGCCTCAATCTCTCTCCCACGCTACGAAGTCATTACTCAGGGAGGAATTCCTCCGAGGCGTTCTTTAAAACGCCGCCGCTGGCTACAGTACCAACACCCCACCGCGTCCTGGCCCCGATAAAAAGGGATTAGCTAGGAGCTCAGGAATTATTCCAAAGTACGTGTACTGCGTCCATTTACCTGCTTTTTTCCTGCCACGCTGCCAAGCACGAGGGAACGCAAAACAAAAAACCTCAGCCTTGCAATCTTGACGTACAACAATCTGTTGTGCACCAACGGCTCGGCTTCCGCATTTACGGACAAGATCCACAAACCGGTATTCCCTTGCGACCAATAGTAGACTTCACTAGGTTATCGCTGCACAAACTTTCAGGATACCTGCATGACGTAAGTTATGAGCCCATTAGCAGGAAAATCTGAGACACATGTAGCAAATTCTTCGACTTTTGAAAAGTTGCTGAGCTTGAGGTTAGAAGCAGCTGACGTGATGGTGTCCTTCGAAGTCATGTCCCTGTTCACCAGTGTGCCTATCGCTCTAGCCATCAGCTCGTGCGATGACATGCTTCGAAGAGGCATACATATTTTATCTACCATTCGAAGTTCTACACGCAGACAGAAAGTACGGCGATGAGTGCTTCAATATCTGAAATTCCCGCTAAACTTGTTATGGAGTCTCCGGAAAAAGTTCTTGACAGGTTTATGCCAGCTCTAAAAGCATACTATCGTTATGTGGATGACTCCTTTTTTCCTCTTACGAAGAGAAGACGCCGCTCGATTTTTACAGGCTTGAAATTCAACAGAACCATACCTGCAGTTCACTGTCGAATTCGAAACGAATTCGAAAAGAAAAACTGCTTGTCGTTTCTCAACGTACTTGTGAACCAAAAGAACTACACACACTAGACAGTATCTGGATTTTAACTCGAATCATTCAGTGTCTCACAAAGCGTAGGTCGTTTCTTCACTCGTGACAAATGCCCAAATGATCTGCAACGACCAAAACTGGGAGTCCGAGCTTAAGAAGGTACGGCACGAGCTTTGCAAGAATGGATATACCATCGGATTGAGAAGAATGTTTCACAATCTACGATAGCCACACCCAGGAAATGTTCGGCTAGCGCAGGGATCCCTTATATGAGTGGTGTTAGCGAAGCTCTGTATTTTCAAAATATTGTCATGGACGATGCAGAAGCGGGTAGAAGCGATCGTGCTAAGCCCGCTGCTATTCATTAAATTACCTTGCATTTATGCGCAATCTTCTCTCTGTTCTCCTGTGTTCATCGGTTTGCCGCCCCGTAACATTTGGGAAGGAGGTTGGGTACGTCATCATCACTCGTCATCCTGGCCCTGCGCTTCGGCGCCCTGTGTCCACTTGCGCCGTCAGCAGCGGGTATCCATGGAGCACCTAGCCAGCAAGTTCCCCAGCTTGCTGCACCCGACGCGACCTTGCCGTTTGTCACCCGTTAATAATTATGGGGGTATTATTAACGATGCGCCCTTAACGGTGCGCACACTCCCAGACACCCTTAGAGTGAGTGGGGGTAGCTGTTCCGGTCGCAAAGGAGATGCCCTCGACTTGCGTGGCAAGCTCAGCCGGAATTCAACTACCTTGTAGTGACAGAAGGGGGTGGTCGTTTGGTGCCCAGCGGTCGCCGGTTCAAACCAGAGTAAGGATCGGAGTCAGAAGTAACAAACAAAACACAATTTATGTAGAGCAAGAGACGATACAATGAATACACAAGATCACTTGAAATACAACAGACGAGAGGTTCACAGAAGACAAACGCTAAGCATGCAACTACAGAATGATTCAATAACACAGAGGCTTTACAATAGATCAAACACGAGAGAGTTACATAAACAAACACCAAATTGTTCACCGGGCACTGTTGCAGTCCGACGCCTCAAGAGTCACGATGTGGCCGCCATACGAGACGAGCGCCGCTCCCTTGAAGGTCCGTGGGCTTGCCAGCAGCGGGTGATCCCCGGGAGTCCAGCCGAAACACAGGCGAGCACGTCGCAAAACACTGACGAACTGACTGACTGACTGACTGACTGACTGACTGACTCAACAAGCGGCGCGGTCGCTTTAAATAGGGCGCGCCGCGTCTGTTTGTTAACACGCGCCAAAGCTAGCGCGCACACACGCATAGCTTCGCTGGTTATAGCTCCCTCTTCTCCTCCCGTCGAGCCGCGCGTCGTCATTGGCTAGGTCCCATAGAAGATGCTAGAATTTTCTGGCTGATTCCGGTCCGATGAATCACCGTCCTCCCCGGGCAATGGGAAAGAGGGTGACGACAACGCGTACAAAGCTACGCGCTCTCCCGCGCGGGGAATGGGGCTTTCTCTACATGCTTTCCACGCGACGCCGCGCGGGCCTCGCGCCGTGCCGGCTTGATGAAAATGGGCGCCGATTTCGTGACACCGTTCCTCCTACCCGTCCCCCGCCCCGATCACAAGACGCAAAAGATCCCACCGACCCGAGACGCTACCCGCACGAGAAACCCAACTAACCTGATGACTCCACTGTCGAGGCACTTGGCATAAGACCTCACCGACCCAAGACACCACATATGAGGACATTCCCCGCCCATATCATGCGATATGTGCGCCTGGGCTTCGGCTGTCGGATCATGGCGACCCGTGGCCCAAAGGCGTCCTGGACCAGGATTCATCGGGGAAGCATCATGGCGGCAAGCCGTTGTCTTCTTCCTTAAAACTTCAAGTTGGGCTAGTTGGTAATTTCTTGTTGGTAATGTCTTTTTCCTCCTTCCTGTTCTCTATCCAGTCAAGCCCATTGTCATGCCTTGGATCTCATCGACATCGACAAACTTTCTCGTCCCCGAGCACTCGGTGGCCCCGGGCAGTGTTACGGACGAGGAATAGGACGAGGAATTCTTGGCCGATCCCCCTCTGTGGGTATGTGTCACAAGTTATTTGGACAACAACAACAACAACAATAGGCGGGAAGTGGTACGGGGAGGAGCACTCGCGCTAGGCCCGCCGCGATTCATTAAATCATCTCACATTGATCGGCCATCTTCTCTCTCTCTTCTGTGTTCATTGGTTTGCCGCCCCGTAACAATATGACTTGCGCATTGGGCAAGTACGTGCTTACTTGCAAGCTTCGCAATATGCATTTTATTGGTAAACACCCCCTGCCTTCTGTTCATTTCCTTGGTATGGTCTATAAGGTACCTTGCGGCGGTTTCAGTAAAGTTTATATAGGCGAATCTGGGAAGTTAACCTGAAAATTAAAAGAGAACTAGCATGACGTCCGAAAAAAAATTGCTTCAAGTGTACTGGCAGAGCACACGAACTAGATGGGGAACCAGATTGCTGGGACGATGCTGTAATCTTAGTTAAAGACAAAAATCTAGCAACGGGGCTGCTGCTTGAGTCATAATTAATTGAAACGACAACCGAAGTCATGAATCGCACTACAGGGAATATGTCATTAATCAATGTACAATACGTACGCCACCAGCTTCGCCTTTAAATTTTAATTCTCTCGCCTTGTCCGCCTCATTGCGTTTAAGAAACCTGCACGGGTTCCGAAACCTCCTTTTTCATGCTGACTTGGTCAGTGTCTGTAATTCCTTTCACCATGCTACCCTGTCTGACCAGGAGAATTTTCGTCGAACCCTCGACTAAACTTGATGTAGAGTTTATGCTTATGTCCATACTTTACTTCTCGTATCTGACGAGGCGCCATTCTTGGATCCTGATACTTTCAACTTGAGTTCTACCATGTCCGTGAAAAAGCTTTTCTCTTTGGAGAGAACTACGCGTTTATGTTCGCGAGTAATGAGCAGATTTCACCCTGGCTCTCTAATCTTCGCTTTTATCATGGGCGAAGCGTGAAGCGGATGAAGCGGCTTGGGCGAGGAATGTTGTCTGCGCGTCGGTTTGGGTCGCCGTTCGCTTTTGTCTGTACATTTCAGAGAGCAGCGCACTCTAAAGTAAAAATGCAGAATTAAAGCCAATCGAAGTTTCAAATCACTCAGCATAAATGTGCCGAAGAAGTGCATTTGACAATCTAGAAAACATCAACTGTTTAAGAGCGCCACTTCGAGAGTTTTAGCGAAACGCTAGGTTAAAGTTGTGCATTGCTCTTAAAGCATACAACTGACCGCGCTCTCTATAGGCATATATCCCTTCTACTACTTCTCTTCTTTTTTCTTTAACGTGCCTTAAGGCATACTATAAAAACTCATGCGAATCATTTTCGGCCCGAAGCTGGAGAAGGCTTTTGTTTTTAGTTTTGTCCGTTATCCACTTGAAAAAATCCTACTCCCTCGTCGCCAACGCTTCGACTTCCTGGAGAATCCGTGTCTTTGACGCCCTTGTCCATGCACAAGTCCATATCAGGTGGGGAACATCCACCTCTGCAGCCGGTGTAAAACACTTCGAGCAGGTGGTCGGTTCTATGCCCTGAGAGTCCCATCGGCACGTCACCAACGTAGTAAGTGCCGCCCCAGCCCTTACCCTCTAAGGGATACCTCCTCCAGTCTAGTTAAGTTATAAGGGTAAGTACACGGCGGGATGAGGACAAGGGAGCGGGCATCAAAAGGCAGCTTTGTGGTGGGCGCATTAGTTTTTGGAATATGGTGTGTGAGGTTTTCAAACTTTTCTCTGCTCAGCGTTCGTGTTCATTTATTATGGCTTCTTCAGGCGAGCACCATCATTTTCCGTCAGGAATGCAAAAAAAAAAAAGAAAAGAGAGAGAACAAATTGAAAATTGCCAATGATACAACATTTATTTATTTATTCAAAATACCTTACAGGGCCCAGGAGGGCATTGGGTAAGGGGGTTAAAATAACGAAGTACAATAGGAAGAATTAGGTAAATACAACGCGCAGCACGAGGCGAAGAGTAAAAACAATTATGATTGTACAGAGCAAGTATAATATAACATACATCGGCACAAGCAACAGTTCAGCAAAGGGTACATAAAAAGTGGCAAGTTTGCATCGTATGTGCTCAATACACATCTAAAAAAAAGGCAGCAGCCATAAAATGTGCGAATTGCTGAAAGTGCACAAGAAACCAACCCATAATATATTAGTAACGAGGAGAAAAAAAAAGCTTATGGGACAGTAAAACCTAAAAAAAAAGACAAACGGTCATTAAAGAAAATGTTTGTTCAGCTGGTTTTCAACGCGCGTGCGCTGCAACTATCTTCGTACTTTAATAACGCGAATACATGCACACAGCAACTCCGTAGCGGTTCTTTGTTTCCAATAAATCGCCCTAAACGCTCCTTCTCTTTGCCTAGCAATGCAACTCTCTCTCTTTCTCTCTTTCGTGTGAGAAGTACAAGCATTTTTCAATAAAGTATATATAAGTGGTAACTTCCCTTCATGAAACTTTTGCCAGCAGCAAAGGCGAAGTTCCAGATACCAAGCGGAAATTTAGACGCATATTTAATGTTAGCATTTTTTATTATCCCCATTTTTGTATTCTTTCTTGGAGTTTATGAAGCCGCAACTAAGCTAAAATTTAAAGGTTTAAGCAATTTCGCCCCTTGAAAGACAGTCATTCCAATTTCATGCTTCCATATAGTGTTTTTGTTCTCTCCCCCTTCTGAGAACTTGCCTTCTCCCTTTGAACAGACTTCGCTGCTCCACACCATTGGCGACCCGTCATGCCCCCAACACTTCAAACTGCTTCAGTGAGCATTTACAGCGACATAGCATGTGCTAAAGCTAGAAGACGCTTTAACAGGAGGAAGAGGGTGGGAGCGAGCAATCATCGGTTTTTGAGCGAAGTGCCCATGCATCCCTCGAGCCATTCTGCTGCCCCTTTCGGCCACGCAAAGCGTGCACAAGGAGAAGGGAAGGAAATAGATCTTTTCTGATTTTGTCTTAAGAGCAAGTAGGATAATATTCTCAACAACGAAAAACTGCATGAGCCTATAGAAACAGCCGTCCATGGTTTCCACGCTGTAAGCCGGGTAAATGGGGTAGTGACTGGAATGTTCCACACCATCGGGTAGCCGCTATCCAAACTCTGTGACGGGACTCAGTCTGTGTCTACCTCCCATTTCCATTTCTCTCCTCCCTTCCTTCAATCCTTCGCTTCACTATTGCTATTACTCTCCCCGAGCTGCCTATCCTTTCCATCTTCCATCTGCCTCAGAGTGCGCGAGAACACATCCAATTTGCATTTCAGCATAATGAGCCCAACCCTCCGGCAGGCAGCTGTAAATTGATTTCGGGGTTCTGCGATTCTCTATGCATGCAGCCTGATGAGCAGAGACCACTTCAATAGCACAGAACGGATTCCTATGGCTGTAGCTTTATAGGGCAACGGGGTATGGGATCGCCAATTGCACGGAAAGAATTAAAAGGTCGGATGTACGGTGCACTTCAAGAAAGAATCGAGAGCTGTGTTCGCTGGAACCGCGGTACTCATATGCGAGAGCCAGCTAGCCTCAAAGCTAGAGAGTGCGCACACCCATAATGGGTATGCTGGCTTCTGTAGGAAAAGACCCCTATCATCTTCTGAAGGAAAGAAAAAAGGCTATAGCGCTCATGCCGTTTTCATGCGCAAATTGACTCACGCTCTATATGTTTTTGTTTGTTTTCCTGCCTGACAGTCTGTAGGAATGAAAATGCGTTTACCGTATTCTACTCCGCATATAGCATCTCAGATTCCTTACGCGCAAAAGGAAAAGGTTAAAAATTGAAGTACATTATGCAAAGCAATTACCGATAACATAAGTCTCAGTGATGGTTCTACCCGTTGTTGTAGCCTATAAGATTTTAATATTGTTGGAACTGGATGAAGAAACAAACTTTTGTATAGAGTACGACGTTATCAGAACTCGTGTCATTAGTATCTCTCTCCTGCTGTATTGAGCCTAAGATTGGCTTAAAGATCATTAGTGCGTTAGAACTAAGCACCTTGCTAGTGAAAAATTTGTTCTGTCTGGGAATGAAGCCTCTGCTTATTAATGAACTTAAATAACGTTACGGCCGTGACACAGTCCCAAACCGAGTGCAGTCCTAATAAATCCGCCTTGCTGATCACTGCGTTACACCACTACTCCAAGGAAGCCGGCGAACATACCGCGTGCTAGACTGTCAGTCTTTTTGCTCTGCTTTGCCTGTTATCGTGTTGATCACAATTCAGCCATGCGCATTGAATTCGAAAACAGAAACTGAATTGCAAAGCCAAGTGCGCACTAAACTTTAAATTGGACACAGTGCCTCGATTGTGAAAAGAAACGCGGTCTTGTCTGGAGATGAAGCCTCGGAAGAAGTATTGCCGCGCAATAATTTACCCCTCTGTAATGTACAATGGAACATGAGGGTATATTAAATAAATAAATAAACAAACAAATGAATAAATTGAACAGCCTCCTGCTGCCTGGCATGGCTGACAGTTGGCCAAAAAGAGAGAGGGAAACCTTCCATTTCGTCTTGTTGGGGACATGTGGTACCGACAGAAAGAATCGGATATAACAACAAGAAAAAAAAACAGCATACAATTAAAGACTTAGGTACAACGAGGTTTTGGTGTGCTCCTCGTTACTTCTTAAGCGCACTCAATAGGGTGCACGTTTCGCATTTTCTCCGCATGTATAAAATTAATAGACCTAATTGTCTTCCTGATTAAACGCTGGTAGCGTAATCACCATGAATGAATATACAGAAAGATAAGCCAAGTGACTGTACTAGCTCACCTACGTCCGAATTATATTAGGGCACTAAACTGGCGGTAATTTTTACGGTATCTTTGAAATTAATTATTAGAGCAAATTAAATCTTTCATAACGGTGTTTGAGCCGAGCAATAAAATTGAATCATGTATTGCCTAGTCGCCCTAGCAAGAGCGCCGTTCAGCGTAGCGTATGCCTACCGCAGTATAGTGTGAATAATAGCTACTTTTAATCGACAGTGATTACCCATGACCTTTGAACATGACCCCTGATCTTAAACTTCAACTTTTAATTCCTCATCGTAGAATATTCCGCGTTATAACCATGACAGCAGTGGTGACGTCACAGTGCTTTCGTAAGTGTACACTGCATGGGCATCTTCATCTTCTTTTCATCTTTTCTTGACTGTTATCATAAAGCTGTGTTTTAACTGGCCTTCGGTGTTTTTAATGCATTAGCACTAAGGCTTCAGATCACGTTCTTCGTTGGTGGTTTTTACTTCTTTGTTCATCCGGTTCTCTACTCGAGCATGCCTTCTCGAGCATGCCGAGCTCTGCCTGGTGGGCATTTCGCGTGAGATGTAGTGGCCGAATCGACAGGAGCTGCCAACTTGGACAGCACTTGAGAAATGGAAATCGAACTTAAGGGGACCCTTGGATCACTAGTCATTCACGCTGCTGCTAAGCCATGGTGGAACATTCGTACGGCTATAGGTAAAGCAGGGCTTCGTATCGATCAGTATCTTTCTCATATGAGACACTAGATGGACTGCGTGTGTGACCCGAACTCGAATCCGAAGTGTTAATGGCGTTGACATGCAAGACTTATATTTGTCCTAGCTATGCTGAATCCGCGGTAATTTTTCAGTCTAAAATTATTTGATTTGCTTAGGCTGTCCCCAAAGTCCGCTACAGGGGCGAAGATAGACAGAGATTGAAAGGAAATTTATGTTTCTGTCGCGTTGTGGCCTAATTAGGGGCAAAGAAAGTGGGAGTTCACTGGCAGTGCATGGAACGTTTTTCATATAAGCATGCGTTTTCAACCCCCCCCCCCCCCCCCCCCCTCCCCATTTCAATAAAAAGAGCTGCATGAACTGGAATCAAGCGAACGACGACTGACGGCAGCCATTGAACAAGTTCACGCAGTTGAATCGGGAGCGGCGGAACATCTCCGGTTGTTTAACTACCATTTCCTTAGCACCATATCTGAATATCAACTATCTTATGCTCTGACATCATAAGATAAAAGAGGTGCGTAAAGATTGTTTGCGTTTGCGAACGTTATTGATGCTGCAAACTTCAGAGACTTCTTTATTGCACATTCATTTAAAAACAGTGACTATTCACGTATCCAGGCTAATAAAGAGCCCACTCTACGTAGAGTTAATGTCCCCATATGCACGCTCTTTATTTTATTTTTTTATCTGCTCTACCTTCATTGGAGTTGACTGCGTTTTGATTATCTCTTTGATGTATGGTATTAAGCTCGTGAACAGGATAAGAACGCACAGTACATTACAGCTAATAAGCTCGAAGTGCATTGTTATTACTTCCTTTTCAACTTTCCCGACACACCGCGGGCGCTGTTTTCACAGTGTGTACTGACTAAAGAGGACTACATTTTTTACATATTTTTATGCATATTTTAGAGCCTTATGTGCTCGTCCTTAACGCTATTCGTACAGAAGCGAGGGAAAGCAGAAGCCACATGAAAGGAACCTGTGGAGCATACTGCAAGGGAACGGAGTATGTCTTCGAGAGAATGAGGGACCGAAAGAACAAAGCAAGGCCGAGGAGCATATCTCCGTCGCGTGCATACTTTGAGCAGAAGCCAGATCAACAGTAAAGAAGACATCGTGCTCGACGCCGGAAGCCAGCCGTAATCGCGATACAGAAATTTGGCGGCCCTAGATTAATAAAGAGTGGTATTCTAACGGTTTTATTCATCTCAGTGCCGACAACGTCAGTTGGGCTCACAGAGCGGCAAAGCCACGCGCGCACTCCCGACCGTGCCGTGCCCCAACCGCGCCGGCCCAAGTGCTTTGAGGAGCTAGAACCAAAGAACCAAAGCAGCCTCGATGAGCTATTAGCTACGCTATCGATTAGCTATTGCGATGATCAGGAATTGCTGGAGTGCGAGGGCTGAGTTTCGGTTTCGATGATGCCGGCTTTGTGCCTTTTGCGGCAGTTTTTTGTTTCTTTTCTTTTGCGACACCAGTGCCTCCTGTGTTACTAGCAGGGCGTGTACTCTCGCAGCGGCAGTGGTCGTTCGTCATGATGGGGGCTATATGTCATCGCTACATCTTGGATGTCGAGGCCGATTGTCGGATGGTGCGTGCGTGCGTGTGTACGACGTACGCCTGCCAAATTTACGGGGTCCGCAGGAGGCACGTAGGAGAGGATGCTACAAGGCGGATGGCGTATTAGGCTGCCCCTAACTTAGCAAGAAAAAAAAAATATTAGAAAGAAATTAACAAAAAGGCCGCGTGACACTTCCGCAGTGCGACTGAGGAAACAGGACTGATTACTTTACATACAACGTCACTAATATTTCGTACAGTCGCTTTCCGAAGTGCTCTTTTTTTATTTCTTTTTTGCTGCAGGTCGTCATGCATGTGTTGGTTTCGCTAGAGCTGCAGATACTTATCCACCGCTGAACGCTATGGTAGAATTATAATTAGCTGTGCACGCTTCTTTTCCATTTTTGACTCTGGCTGAGGAAGATCATAGTACGAATCCTCATCATCGAAGAGAGCAAACTTGCTTTATGCGTTTCGTACTAGTGATTAAGGGAGAGCATTTGCATATGCATACGATAGCAACGACAATGAAACATCTGGAACTCCAAGTATGGCACAATCGCGGGAACGGAACCAGCGATCCTTTTTCGCAACACTTTTTACTGCCTAAATACGAGCGCGAAAAGGGCGCAAGAACATTTCGGATACGCGTGCGAACGCGCAGCATCTTTCACGAAACGGTGTTCGTTCCGTGCGCTTAGTAGAACGCTCTACAACATCCGGCAGTCGCCGCTCATTCCGCCGGCCGAAACTGCACAGGCTGCTTCACGTAGGTGCGGTGTTCAGATGCGGCTTACGAATCAGGCATTGTTGGTGGCCTCCACACGTCTCTAGCTTGATTGCTAATTAGCTGCTCAAGAGGGGATATAATATAAAAGGATAAGAAAAATCATGTCCGTCTGCGCTGTAATCAGCTAAATACATTTGCAGTGTTCACCATTAATAAAAACGATGCAATGCTGCACTGTTATTCTTAATGGTTAAGTTCAGAATAATATCTCCAGGAAGGTATCGGATGCCGTTCATAGTAATCCTTATTACATAGACCTTGACATCATTAGATTTCACTAGCGCGATGCCAAAAAAGAATAATCGCATAGTAATTCCCGCCAATACATGTGCTGAAGGCTTCTGGCCAGCCATAAAAACAATTAAAAAAAAGACAGAGATCAAGCGCAGTCGTACGCTTAGCGCATGCACAGGCCGTTAGTATTCACATAACATGTGTAGGTGTAGAATAAGCATGATACTAGTTTTAAGAACCTTTATTTTATGATGAAGGCTATGCTGTGCAACCCACATGAATCTGAGCCCTGTGCGAATGTGTTTTCATTGTGAGAATTGGTTAGCAGGATAGCCCCATAATGATCAAACCTGTAACTCGCAGCTTTCTCTCTCTCCCTCCTCCTCATTTGCAGTAATGAAGCTTTTATTAATTAAATTGTTCATTGAATTTATTGCAATGATTCGGAGTCTCTAAACAATACCATGATCGATTTCTATACAACAGGAATGGCTGGAAAATTCACTGTGTAAAGAAGTAAAACGACTTCCTTCGCGCTGTCTCTGCTCTGCATTTGTTCGCAGTGTTCTGTTTCCAACGATGAAAAGCATATAACCTAGGATAGCACTGTGTATCTCAACGCTCAAGCCAGGTTTTACAAAGAAACAACGTGAGAAACAAGTTAGTAATATAGAGTGGATGACAGAATCGAAAGCCTTGGTTAAGTCAATAAATACGGCCCCGGCAAAGCATCCCTTATCAATGGCAAATTTAATTTTTCTCAGTGAAGGCAACCAATGCTAAGTTAGTTGAACATCCCGAGCGGAACCCAAATTGATGAGGTGAAAGTATATTGAACTTTGTTAAGTAGCTAGTTAGGCGCTGTGCTATGCATCTTTCTATTACCTCGATAAAAAAGACGCGCGCCGCAACAGCCGTCGTTCTCTCCCTCTTCTTTTTCTTTCTTCTCTGCTTTCTCTTTTCTGTCCGCACGAGGCAGCGGAGGCGGCTCAGCTACAGAGCCAATAGCAGGCCCGTGCATTTTCTTTTCCTTCTTCCTACAGCTGCTACAACAACAACCTTGCTAAAAAATGGTAAAATGGCAATAGGGCGGTAGTTGAGAGACAATCACGGTCACGCTTCTTAAAAACTGGAATAATCTTAGCTTTCACTAGCTGAGGAGGAAATGTCCCGTTTCAAAGAGGAGGTTAATAATATAAGAAAGAGGGTCGGCAATAAGATGAGCGATCCATTTATTATTATTGGGGTGAAGGCGGTTAAGCCCTGCTCTTGATTTTAGATTTAGAATATATGTTTGAATTTCCTGTGCGGTGACAGGAGATAAGAAAAATGATTCAGGGCAACGTGGGAAAGGTGAAAGACGTGCATCAACTGGCAACGAGATATGATTGCAGTAGAAATCGTTGAATAAGTTTGCAATATCAAACGGAAGATCATAAACGGTGCCTGACGGCATGATTATTTTATCAATTGGCAGATCTTGTGTTTGTCTATTTTAAAAAGTATTGAACGCTTTCCACTTTTTGTTGTGGTCATTTCTAAGCTTATGAATTCTCGATTCATAATATTTCCCTTTGGCTTCTTTAAGTAATCTGCTGAGCATGTAAGTGCTGTAACGGGACTTGAGTTTGAGGTTGAAATGTATCTGTTTGATTTTCTTATAAAGATTATCTTTCTCACGCATTGAGTTAGGCAGGCCGGTTTTTAACCAAGGGTTAGGTGGGGAGGAATATTTTTACGACGTTTAACGGTCTCCGAAGTGCCGCCGGGTACCCATCGGTTTTTAATGGGTACTAGCTTTACCCTGGCCTGATGCTCGGCTCTTCTGGGGTGTAATGCTTGGGAAAAGGGCCACATAATGCGGTTTTGCCACGCGAGGCAGATTTATTGTTGTCCGACGGTGGAACGGATCACTGCCACATCGGCGCAACTATTTGGGCCATGATCCCTGAAGTCCTTGTTTCGGGAGCAGTGTGCTTTGGTGAGGAGCGCCTATGCTGCACGCGAAGAACCTCCAAACTTGCTGCCGTACAAAGATGCATGTGTATGCCTCTAAGAATTTTGATGTTTTGATGGTGGTGCATTGCCGGGCTAGGGATATGGCGGGCTCGCATATTAAGCAGCCCGGTAACTTCAGACATGAACAAGTTTAAGTAAATTGAGCGTTTCTGTTTTTTCCGAAGTTTTCCCATGCAATAAAGAAATAAAAAACATCATCGAAGACATATCGGCCTGCTGCTGCAACGGTGCAGTGGAGCCACGGCCTTAGCTGATTTTGTTCACTCAAACTGCGATCGAGAATGGCTCAATACTGGAGCGCGATGCGCCAGTCAAGTGATTTTGTTTTTCTATTTTGCGAGTGTTTTGGAAGATTGAAAAAACAATACACATAAGCCTATATTTATCGAAAATAAATGGAATAGCAGTTTGTGAAGGCTCTCTCTAACTTTACAAATCACATGTAATGTCAATATTTAGGAATTCAGAAAAATTATCTCAATTAATCCCTAATAAATTGCAAAACAGACAATTTGCTTATGTTTTCAAGACGACTGGAAGCTCCATGGAACTGGTTTTCCTGGCCTACTTCAAATGTTTTATATTATAGTGGCTGGCTTAAGCTCGCTAGCACCTCTGTTGTTTCACGGTTTAATTTTGTTCTATGCCTTATTGAAGTCTGGTGCTACAGCCATGCCTTGGAGCGTTCTGAACTGGAGATCACTGAAGCTGCTGTGACGTTTCCGCAACAATTAAGGTAAAAATAAACTTACAGGTGTCGAACGCTTTATTTCTTTGAGACGCTTGACTGCTTTGCTGTTCTAGTCACTGCCATTAAAATAATCAGTGTTCCTAGTGAAAGCAATTAATAAATAGGTGAATCTGTGAATCAGTAAAGGATTTAGCGAATTAATCAGTCAATCAATAAGTATAAGGAAATGAGTGATCAGAGAGGGAGTGTGAGGAAATAACTGAAGGGGTGAGTGAATGACTGATGAAACGTTTGAGAAAGGAATAAATACCCTCCCTACTGGGCAGCCAATAGCTATGAGAGCGAGAAGAAAGATGATAAATTGGGGAGGTTCTTGAGTGGTTAGCTCAATGGATGAATGCGCGGCTTTAGCTTTACGCAGTGTGCAGTACATCTTACCTCTGAAAATTCAGGGAATACCTTGACTCACTAAAGGGCTTCAAGGCAGAAGCCGTAATTAGAGACCGTTGCCGTTCGATAGTTAGACGTAATTACCGGCAACCCAAAGTCCCAATTCTGTAATCGTAAACTTTCAGTAATTGCCTATAACCAACTGCCTAATTAGCACAAGCACACTAATTAGCAATTTAGTGTACTGTGCTTCAGTCAATTGCCAGTACAAGGCATGCTTATCAGTGAACCTTAGTTCCTGTTCGGCAAGCAGGAACTTGCGCTAATGGCCTATTTAGCACTAATATGCTAATTGGCTAATTAATGTAATTGACTATCACTTCGCTCAATTATAAGTATACTCTCGGTTGAATACGTCCATGTTTAGAAAAGTAATTAATGATTAGTTTGCCTACTTAGGTTAAATAAGGTTTACAAACTATAACTAAACTCAATCCCACTTAAAGCATCACTATACCATCCCTTTAATTGGTTGCATGGTTACTAGCCGACGTACAATTTACTCCGTTTGAAATTCGCGCACGGTGATGTCATGACCATTTCGACCAACTGAAAAGCGTGACATTTCTGTCGACAAATACTGCTTACAACGATGAGACATTAAAGGCTTACGCCTTAAAAGGCAGCACATAACGCAGAAAGCGACAGGAGTCAGCGTATTTTGCGCAGTTTATCTTCGCTACTAGGGCCGTCCTTCTGATTCACTGTGTTTTTCACTCTCCTTGTTTGGTTTTCGTATGTAGTATCAACATTATGCAGTTCCGTTGAAATTTACGTACTTAATTCAGTTATATATTTTAGGGTTATATTTTTTTCTATTATATATTTTAGCGCGAAAATATTAGAAGCTCCCCTTAAAGAAACGCGGCGTTTCCGAAAAGTGGCATCATAAGACCACCGGCCAACACCTACTTGCCCGAATTAATTGGATAATTTAATGGAATGAAATGGGAATTGAATGAAATATACGCGCACTGTTACCTGCCACGGCTAGCAGATGGCAAATCGGTGAAAATTAAGTCTCCCTAACCTCGGGCTTTTGATATAAGAGCTTTTGAAACAAAGGATATAAACGTAAAGATCAGTTAATGTATAGATTACATGGCAGAGTTTAAATGGGTCTTTATGCTTCTGCGATAAAAACCTCTTAGGTACTTAATACGTCCTCGGTAAGGTCTTTTTTATTTTAATCAATGATCGAATTGTTTTAGAGCGGGCTCACAAAAAGCGCATATTTACACAGATTCAAGAAGTAAGCCTGACATGAAGACATTTATATACTACTTTTTTTTTGTAACGCTGCCTTTGAGTCCACCAAACTTTGTCACTTGTCTTC
>JAJIZL010052115.1:0-47167 GCA_023969395.1 Amblyomma maculatum
GTCCGTCTTTGCGCTGTAATAATGAATGTACGTAACCAACTCGCCCAAAATGTTGTATTATGACAGCTGGTTTTTCTACACTATCGTTAACAAAACAGTTCTGGTCTGACCGTCAGTGAAAGGGGCTTTGTGGTAATATTTTATACGAGCAGGTAACCGGAGAGTGTATTTCTGTTTAGAAAGTATTTCTGATGCTTCATCTTCAATCTTGCGTTCCACATTTTGAAATTTCTCGCTGGTTATATCAGAGAGCAACTCCGGCGATATTTTGACTCTGACAGATATCACTAAACTTTGGACCAGAAGCACTTCTCAACGTCAAGATAAAGTTCGCGAAAAGGCGCATTTCTGGATGCTTTATTTGTTCCTCAAAGTAATTTTAAACATTCGCTTCGGGAATCCCGACTATCGCTGCCAGACAGAAAAGTTTAGTGCCATTACGTTGCTTATGCCGTCACAGACATGAAGGGGCGTCGAGCAGATAACGGGGACAATGCAGCGGTTTGTGCGATTTTGGGTACCTTGTACGATCTTAAACGGTGCTACTGGCACAGGGCAAAGTGGCGGCGGCGCTACACTCGCTGAAATAGCCTAGCTGGCACAACGCAGACACAGTCGACAGCTTGCTTGCGAACAGCATCAATCGTGGAATCATCGTCAACTTTCAACTCACACCTAATGCATTACCTGCAGGGATTGGTGGTATGTACCTAATGTGTTGTTGGCCCTGCATGAGTTGTTCAACGGAAAACACCTCAGTGATTTCGCACAAATTTCAAAACCAGAAAGAATTTCGCTACAAACTGAAATCTGCTATCGTCGCTTCTGCGTCTGAGAGCACATGTGTGCTCAGAGCATTTCAGGTGGAAGTACTACCAAATCAGGATGGTTTATATACAGGAGTGTGGTCTCGCGGCTACCAGTTGATGGGTATAGTAGGATGTTATGTCGAAAATATATTCGCACACGACAAGATAAACCGCCTGCAGCAGTTCGTCAGTGTCGGAACGGTGGATTGCTTCCGATCCACCGTTAAAAAACAAGTATGCTAAAATTTGTTGAATTCTTACATAATACGCGTTTCAATAAATGCGTTTATAAACATAACCCTTAGTGAAGATTGGTGATTTCCCACGAGTTTCTTATGAGAACTGCGAAACAAGCAAATTTCTGATCTCAGGACTTAGCTGTCGATATGTTGCTCTGCTAATCCAATCTCGTACTGTACAGCTCCACTGGTAAGACGTCGCCAAAATTACATCTTTTACTCTTAGAACGTTGGGATGACAGTAGCTATATAGATCGATCATTATATATAGAACTGGTTAGTGAGTCATTGCCTATTACGACCAGTCACAACTCAACCGTTCGTACAGAAACACCGGTTCATTCAAGGGTGAAACCTTGGGGAAACCTTTGGGGAAACCTTGGATTGACCGGCTGTACGTGCGAGTCCTTGTTTCCATGGTCATCTTTATGCTCACTGCTACCTGACAGAATTCCACCACAATATTTGGCGGTTGGCGTATTACACTGGCAAAAAGCTAGTCTTACACCGCGCATCAGAAAAATGACCTTATTCTCCTCGGTCATGTTGAGATCGGCGCGGCAGAAGTGACGCTTCATCTATTCAACGTAAGCAAGGAGAGACTCGTTTAGAAGTTCAATCATGGATTGAAGGATATATTGCGCTCTTTCTTTTCTAACGACACTTGTAAACACTTTCAGAAATTCTGTCTTAAATGTGTTCTAATCATGCAAAGACGCATCAGCGCAGAACCCTGAAGTGTGAAGTACACTTACCTCAATATTGCTGAATCGTCCAAAGTCTTGAGTGATGGCATAGGGTTGAATATGCCAAGTCAGTCTTCCGTGTCCTCATCCGGTCGTTCTTAGTAGCTGGAGGAGGGAGGGGAGGCGCTCACGGGGCTGAACTAAACGAAAGGCTATGCCTGCCCGGCTGGCTCCGTATTCAGCGGCTTGGACATGTTGAGAGGGATTCAGCCCCTCCTTCGTATATCCCGTGGTTGTGACAAGGCAATAGGCACAAAAAAGAAGACAGGCGTAATAGCACTGAAATTTTGCTCTTTATTAGGCTCACTTGCACCCTAAAATAATTGAACAACTCGACGGCGGCGACGGCAGCAAATGTGCTCGCTGGTCATCGAATCACTAACTCCGTCACACCAATGAACACTTCATTTATAGGCGCCGAGGAACATCTAGGTAAAGTCGCAAACGGTTACCAGCACAACCTGGAATATTGTAAAAACTCACTGGAGTGATCGGCACCTTCAGGATACATCTCGGTGTATCTTGCGCGATGAAGAAAATTTTAAAGCAACATCTCGCGAAACGAGCATGAACGAAGATGTCGAAAAACTACAAATAGTGATTTAAATCTTTCGCGGAAATATATTTCCATGCTATAAAGTCAAATTCTGGCTAAAAAAAAGCTCTGCATCTAGAACCTCAGCGCAGCAGCGATTTCCGTACACAATAAAACTGCAGACGCTGCATGGTTCAATAACGGGCAATAAACCCTGACCAGACATGGACAAACCACAGGTCACCGAGTACCGCCTACGTGGCCAGACTGCGGCAGTGGTTAGGCTATTCTGAACAAGACATGGCCAATGCATGACCAGACAGCGGCAGCAGGATTACAAAGTCAGTCATACTCGGCGGCCTGATATCGATTTCCGAAGATCTTCCGCTCTAAGGACAAGACCGATCCCCGAACTCGAGCCGAGCTGGACAGCCGAGCTCGGCCCGATGACCTATTTGCCGCATTTGCAAACATCGAGAGCGGGCTGACCATGGGCTTGCCGCTTGGGTTTCTGTCGCACCGTTCACCATCTTCCGCGTCTTCTTTATTGTGGGGTTTATACCCTTTTTCAGAACTGCCTCGGTAAGAGTCATCGCTTCCGACTAAGGGTAATACAAAACCTGAAATTCTTGACAATTGGTTGCCACAGCTGTTTTTTATTTCATATTCGCACGATTTATCTAGTGCTTACCCGAGGCACAGGTACACTATGATTTATTATTGTGTGTGTGCTGAGCCATAAGCCTGGTTCATTTTGCACACGAGGGCATAGCTAGGACAAAAATACACAGTCCCCACCAAATGTTTCAGTCTATATGATAGCTTAGTATGATCCTGATTCGGCATTTGGCAAGTGAAAGTATTTCCCTTTCTATGCGGCAAAGCAAGGTGCAAATGTTTTTGGAAAATTGCGCAGGAGTGTACACTGGTCTAACTGGCCAACAAGATCAAAAAATAGTAAATGTATCGATACAAATTTGGACTTCGTTCAAGTTAAAAACAGTCCAAACTTCAGAAACGTAACCTGAAACGGCAACGCGTGATTCAATAGACAACCATTTAAATGGTAAAAAGTGTGAGTTAAGAGCGACAAAGGTTCTCTGGAGGTAAAATTCACAAAGGGTTACTAAATTGTCAACAGATGTACAAGGTAAATTTTGGAGAGGTGTGATGCCCATATTTCAATCAATGCGCATTTAAACAACGAGAGCGACCCCTTGCGAGGTATAAAATACAACTAACCTTCCACATAGAGAACGCAAAGCCAGTTTTATGGTCGGTCATTAGGAAATCACCAATTTCTGTACAATTGTTTAGAGGAGGCCTCCGACATGATATGTTGCAAAGATATTTTCAAGAGCCAAATAGCAAGATAATGCCAAGAGCTATTCTCCTTAACAATAGTGCGAAATGGTACATTTGATTTATGCATGTTGGCATTAAAAGCTTCCAGCGCATTGCCTTTACAATTGATTATCTGCATGGAACACTTGCCACTTCTGCACATGTGCAAATGTTAAACTTTCTGTTTTCAGCTGTGTGCCGCATTTTTCCAGTATTTTCTGAAGTGTAGATTCTTCTCCTCAGCCTGAAGTATTTTATTTGCGGTATAGGCCTCTCAATAAAACCACAAACCTGCATTTTATTCAGGTCTACCACCACCATTTGCAAATGCGGTCAAACAAGCTTATCACTAGAATGAACAGAGGTTTTCGAAAGGCTGTCCGCACCTTCAAGAAGCAACTCTCCCGTTGTTTCTCGACACGTTCTTTACAATGCGGTGGTGAAGTGCAGCTAAGTCTTGAGTCGGTAGAGATGGTGGCAGATCGCATTCGGACCCATGTAAAAACGGCGCACATAAAAAATACGAAAACAAAGAGAGAAGTTTTTTGATGAGCAGTCCACATATCTCTGTAGCAAATCTCCCCACTCTTTGGCTCTTCAGAACCTCGGAAGGACTGCATTAGAAAGTTGCTCTACAATTCATCAGCTAGTTCAGCCGAGAGCATAACTGGGAATGGGTGTAGCACATCGCAGCCAACCAGCCCTGGTACAACCGCACTTGATGCTGAAGCATTTTTGAAACGGATGGTAATTCTAGTGATTGACATGCTTGCGTGATTTTGAAAAAGGTTTTGGCGCACTCTGAAGAGAACAAAGTCCCCCTTTTTACAGGCTGATAAAAATTAGGACTTTGTAGGTTTACAAAAATGCCTTTTCCGCAAAAAATCCCCTTAAATCTGAGCATAAAATTATGAGCCGTAGAAAAAACAGCCTTCCCTCAATTTCGAAAATAAAAATTCCTACCTCCTCCAAAGGCATTCGGAATGAAACCCTATCCCTACTGAAATCAATTGTAAAGAGAATGCTTTGAACTTGTTTTTTAGTGCCAACACTCTAAGCCAGATCTACCGTTTTGAACTAAAGAAAGTGAGCATGCTTCGTAGAATTCGCCTGTAAGTCAGCTTCCGAAAATATATTTTCAAAATCTGACCGATAATAACTACCTGAATAAAAAGAATTCTGGCGAAATTGTTGATTTGCTGAATACCAACCACAATAATGGCCTCAAATTTTCTACGAATGTGGATAAATTATACTATAGTACACTTCACCAAGAGCTAATCGCGTAACTGAAACAGTGAATAGAAATATTCTATCATTCCTTTCCAGAATTGAGTTGGTATGTATGTCGACAATTTTGCGACGCTCCCGAATTTTACCTCTGATGAGCGTTTATCGCTGTTAATAATCGGGAGTAATTACAGATTTGAAGAAATATATATTCGGTACTGCATTGCACGGACCTTAAACTTTATTTGCCCAACTTTGACCACAGGTTCGCTCCTATGTTTAACTCGGAGGAAGTAACAAAATTGTAATTATGCTTTGGAGGTTTTTGATCGCTTTGGATAATCAGAGATCTCTACAGTACTGCGATGTTATCAGCATTTAAACATTATTAAGAAGCATAGGAAAGGATTTATCATCATCTAATTGCCAACCGCGCGAACAAACCCTTGCTCAGATTTTAGACATACCTCTCAATCAGGCGGGGAATCGATGTTCTCGGTCTGAGCCCCACGTATGAAAACAAAACTGTTGACAGCTGATTCACAACACTCAAAAAGGAATAAAGCGCATACCTCTACCTCGAGGAAGCTGCAGAGAAGTTGTGCGAACACGAAATGTAGGATAGTTATGATAACCAATTGGCAAGAATTTATGATTCAGGTTACCCCCAGTCTGCAGTGATGGCTGTTGCCGAGACCTTTCTTGAAAAATTTGAAGAGAAGTGTTACGACCATGAAGAAGAGAGAGGTTAGCTGACCGTGCGAACAAACCCTACTCGATCCCTACCTGCGAAAAGAATTGCATAACGTAAAGAGGGTAGTGAAAAGACTTCCGATGCCACTCGGTTTCGTGACTCCAGTTAAGCTCGTCCAAATATGTCACCGCATCTCATCCAAGGAGATCACCAAAACTTGATTGAAAAAAATCATGGCAGGTTTTTTGTGAAATGCCAATGAGGAGCGGAGTACTAGATTTCCACTGTTGTGTAGAAATGCAGTTGCCCACAAAGGCAGATGCTTCAACGCCCACTCGAGGGATTATGGGCGAAATTAACGAACTAACGAGATTCTACGCTTAGGTTAGCACTTCAGGAGTTTTCAAGGAATGTTCGCAGGATTTTGATAGTGCAAGGATTGTAGAAAGCCTCAATTATAAAAATGTATGTTAGCATAGTAGTTCCCTTCCTATCTAGAAAAGGGGTAACAAGTGCGTAAGCATTATTTCAAGTTTCTTAAACAGATCGGAATTTGACCTTTTCGGTGTCAGAAGGAAACATTTATCTTATGGTATGATTTCTTATAAGTTACCGTGGGCACCTGTTTTCTTTTTTCCGTCTATATGCTGTTTCGGCTTGCACGCTAAGCCTTTATATTTTACATGCATTGGTGAAATGTATCAGTTGTGAAAGCAGCGATTGTCAGTGTCCGTGCGTTTTCTTCCAATCTGCGTTTTTTCTTCCAATCTTCGATCAGAAAAGCGTGAACGAAGATTGCAACCAAGCAAAAGATCAAGCACGTTTTCGGAAAGGGTATTCTACTTTCGATCATATCCATACCGTCAACCAGGTGATAGAAAAATGCTCAGAATATAACCAGGCCTTACATATAGCATTCAGTGATTACAAAAGAGCCTTTGATTCAGTAGAAACATCGGCGATCATGCAGGTATTGTAAAATCAGGGTTTAGACGAGCCGTACATAAAAGTGCTGGACGATATATATAGGGTTTTCTTTTTTTCATACTAGATATACAAAACGTTTGAAACAACTGCTGGGCCACTAGCCTAAGCTTGTATAGGCCTAATGTGCACATTTGTTATAACAGCAACAGAAGATACAAACATAAAACTCGGTTATAAATGATCAGTGAACAAAGTAATAGCGAGCAACCCTCAACAGCAGACACAAAAATATTAACAAATATAACGCTCAATCTTCGAAAAGTAGAAGCGCTTAACTGAAAACAGGAAATTTTTAGCCATTTTAGTTTCAAGTGGTACACTAATCTCTAATTTCGCCCCGCAATATTGAATTAGGTGCAGATAATAGGCATTTCGGGTTACAGAGCAATTAAAATCATTATTGCTTGCATTTCTAGTGCTCCTATTATGCAACACAAAAATATTAATTGAAAGTCGGTAATTAATTTGTATACATTTATTTACTACCATTGCGATTCTCATTTCATGTAATAATGAAAACTGCATAATCTGTAACCTATTGAACAAAGCAGCACTAGACTGATACCTGTTCGAGCATGATATTATTGGCAGTGCTCTTTTCTGCTAAGAGATACTTTTATGAATATAAGATCTGTATGTAATAGCACATGATTCACAGCAGTACGTCAATTGACAATGACAAAGAGAAAAATAAATGATCTTCAGCACAGATATGTCCAGCCACCCCAGTGTTTTATGTAGAAAGTAACAAGCTGAAGCAAGCTGGGAGCACAGGATATCAATATGTTTGTGCCAATTAAGGTTCTTATCTAGGGTTACGCCGAGGTATTTAATGATGTCAACGTGCTTAATTAGAACGTTACCGAGGCCAATATGGAATCGTGTATCTGTGGTATTTTTGTGGCTTGACCTAAACAGGATGCACTTTGTTTTCACAGCATTAAATGTCAGTTTATTAGCCTAAAACAATGCAGAGATGTTACTTAACTCGCATGCCTTAGTCTAAATTTTAGTTTGAGTTTTGCCTGTAAAACCTTTTGCACTGTCATCAGCGTACATCACCGTTTTTTAATTCTGTGAACAGAGAGAAAAATCGTTAACATAAATAAAAAGCAGCACAGGGCCTAGGTCTGACCCCTGGGGCACTCCAGCATAGACAGGTTGTCGAGATGATTATAAGTGTTTTAGATGGACTAATTGTTTTGTATTGGTAAGGTAGCTTGTAAAAAAATCAAGAGTGGAATCCCTAAAACCATAGTGCTATAGATTCCGAATTAAAATCTTATAATTAACAGTATCAAATGCTTTTTTTAGGTCTAGGAACAAGGCTATGGATATTTTATTATTATGCCCAGGTGAACACAAGTTTGAGACCATGCCATTACTGCTGTAGATGTAGTCCTGTTAATCATTAAGCCATGTTCACAGTGAGACATCATTCCAGTTCTCTCCAAGTAGTCGTGTAGTTGCTTTGCGATAAGTTTTTCGAACACAGTTTTAATTATATTCAAAAACGAGATTGGACGGTAACGGCCTGTATCATTACTATCCCCTTCTTTGTAAACTGGTATAAAAATAGCGATCTTCAAAATATTTGGATAAATACCTTCGTAAATTGCGTGATTCATTATTGTTGCCAGGAGTAGTGCAGATGGTGAACGTTTTCTTTTAATGCTCTGGCAGTAATCCCGTCATGTACGGTTGCCTTGTTTGCGGCTGGAGTTTGCACGATTGCTGTGATTTCACAGTCGGCAATGGCTTGCAGTAAGAAGGTGTCATGAACACGCGGGTCAATAACAGAGAACGGTAGATTAGGGATATTAGCTGCAAGCAGAGAGCTAATGTTTGCGAAGTAATTATTAAACCTATCAACTGTGTTTTTATCAATGTGTTCAGGAATTACCTGCTGTTTTAATTTTTTACCGATTACATTATTGATTACGTCCCACATTTTCCGGCTGTTTCCCTGTGCTTTCTGTATTAACATAGAGTTGCAATTTTTTTTCTCATTCCTACGAAGACTGGTCCGAGTATAGTGCATAAGGGCAAGAGAAGGGGTGAGTTGCCCGCCCAAGGTCGAGTAAGGATGAAGCAAGGAGAGTGAGGAAGTAAATGTGAACATCCCACCTGCCAAGGCAGCCGCGGCGAGCGCCGCCGCATTGCCCCTGATTCGTCCGAGTGAGCTGGAGTCCAGTGAATAGCGACAGTTCTTGTCGCGAGTTGGTGGCATTTAAGGAGGCGCTGTATAACCGTGGCTGTTGCATCTTGAGAACTCGAAATAGCGATTTCCTTGTATGCTTCATAGGAATTCGTAAGAATACGTATTGAACCAGTTCCGGTGCAAGGCATTCATGACAAGGCTCCCCAAATCGCGAGGAGTTCCGCATGAAGAGGGGTACCTTGAGGTAGGTGGCAGGCATAAGCGCCTGAAAAGGAAGGGTTGTCATCGCATACACAGCCCATAGATGCAATCGATGCGTCGGTGTATATATCAGTCGTATCAGGGCTTCACTCTTGTAGGTGCTGGGCAGCTAAGCTAGGAGCTCTCGGGGAATGGAAAAATCGTGGTTTATAGGTCGGCGATGGAGGCGTGTGACTACAGGCATCTCCAAAGGGGGAAGAGATGCATACAGGGCTGGTGTTTTGTCGTTACGCTGTTCATCCCAGGCCAGCAGGCGACGTCCTTGGACAGTGTTCTCTAAACGTATTCGATGACGCGTCTGTGACTCGGTAACGATGGTAGTGAGCGGTGGAAGAGCGGCCAAATGCTCAAGTTCGGCTGTAGGAATGTGCTTAGGTAGACCGGTAATAGTGCGTAGTGTTGCGCGAGGAAGGCGTTCGACCTTAGCGAAGTCAGTCTTCGACAGTTGGAGGACGGGTGTGTCATAGATTTTTCCGACTGCCGCTGCTCGGGCCATCGCACGGCAGGCATGTTGCCCCGCACCGCCGTGCCGGTTGGACAGGCGACGCATAGTGTGTAGCAATGCTGGCCAAAAGCGTTGTAGCTGATAAACCCATTTCTGGGGACTGTTGCAGCTTGAGATGGGCAGGAAAAGAATGTGGATTTGCCCATTTGAGGAGGTGATGGTGTTTCCTCCGATGTAAAGATGGATCTGCATACTGGGGTTGGTTTTATGTTTTCCGTCGGTACTGATCAATTCTGTTTTATGTGGTGCGAGTTCGAGGCCAATTTTGGTTAGTGCATCTTCAAGACAAAGTAGGGCCGCCTGAAGTTCAGTCTGCATAGAATATTTGTCTACGTAATCCGCTGCCTCAGTCCAGACGGTAATATCATCGGCATATATAGCGGATCTTGTGCTTGTGCTGATTTCCAGATTCTCGGCGACGCGTGTCATGGCCAAGTTGAACAATATGGGTCCGAGAATGGAGCCCTAAGGCACACCCCTATCCGAGTAATAGGTCTTGGGCACCCATCCCTGAGCTTTGTCATGTAGCTGAATGGGTCGAGATGTCAAAAAATTGCGGATCCAGCTTTGGGCACGTGTACTAGGAAAACGTTTGGCGAGTTCCTCGAGAATAACCTCATGGCGAACATTGTCAAAGGCTTTGTGTATATCGACAGCCAGGAGATAGTCATCTAGCGCTTTACGATGAGCTCTATTAAAAACTCTTCGCAAAAGCCAAAGGCAGTCATGCGTTCCGAGGTTAGCGCGGAAGCCGGCTTGAGCTGGACGAAATCCAGGACTGACGTATTCAATTTAGTGACTAATTGAGGTATGCAGCAGGCGCTCGATGAGTTTACAGACATGTGAAGTCAGGGCGATTGGACACAAATTACTAGGAAGTCGAGGGTTTTTGCCAGGTTTAGGAATAGGAAGAATAAGAGAAAGCTTGAGATTATCCGGTACCGTTGCGGTCTCCCGGTAAGAATTAATGATGTCGAGAAGGGCATCCTGGGCTGCCGACTCGAGATTGCGAAGCTCCTGCCAACTGACTCGGTCATGCCCGGGTGTGACGCGATCTCGGCCTCTTCCGAGGGATGCTTGCAGTTCTCCCTTTGAGAATGGGCGATCCAGGTCTGGATTAGGGTTTCTGACTGGGAAAACGGAAACTGCTGGTAGAGGCGTTAGGCGGGCGTGTTGGAAAAAGGTGCGTATAACTTCATCTTCAACATCAGCCGGGTTGCCATTGAGAAGGAGATCGGCGAGAGGTGGGGCTCCGCGTGCCTTGCCATTTAGGTAACGAAAGATGCGCCAAAGTTGTGATTGCCCCGGTACTTGTCCATGACGGTCGCATGTAGAGTGCCAAGCCTCACTTTGCAGGTGAAGCTGGTATGCCCGAATAAGCTTGAATTGTCGTCGAAAAAGCACGAGATATTTGTGACGTTTTCCGTGTGTCCGAAAACGTTGCGCGCGGTGATCAGCGCGACGCCAAAGGTTAGCCAAGTGAGCATCCATGCCAACTAAGGAATCGTCACAGGGATATATTCGAGAGCTTGAGTGCGGGTATCTCGGAGCACAGACAGGAAGCAGTCAATATTGCCCATCTTGCTCACTCTCAGTCGTAAATGTCTTCTCGTTCGAACAACACGTTCGTTTTTCAACTGGGGCAAAAGGAGAGGAAGAAGATGAGGAGGATAGTCAGGGAGGTAACCAGTAAAAGCAACCGTTTTGCTATCCTGCACTGGGGGAAGGGGATGAGTGGATATAAAAGTTGTGAAAGAAGGATAGTTGAAGCACATCACGTCACAGTCAATTCATAGCAAACTCATAGCCTTTCGATTACGCCTGTGGTTCTCATAAAGTTTCGTGCTAATACTACAATCTCGTTAAAGGAGTTAGAAAAATACTGCAATTCATTAGCAAGAACTGCCATGGGAACTAGATGGGGACTACAACGTCCGAACGGCAATAAAATAATGAAATCTGCCTTTATCATAAAGTATGAAGTATTGCATACTTCATAGTTTATATATTTGATATTTTTATTTTTATTATTTGTGCTTATTTTGACATTCGATGCTTTTTTGCTTTAGAGTGTTCTGTCCGCACTTCTCGACAGCGAATTTTCTGCCATATATACTTTTAAGAAAATGATATATGCGTATAAGCTCGTGTCCGAAAGTTGAAGTTCAGTGTATGTAAATTCCATGTCGTACGTACTAGCATTTGAAATGTTTCATCAGTTTTTCTCCCATAGCCTTTAGTAGTATCTTTTATGCCATGGTTCATGAATCGTTCACAGCAATAATAAAACGCCCACGCCTTGCATTTGCTGTATGTTCAAAGAACGTAAATGAGATATTTTGCCACCACTTCGCATGATATTGTAGTGTTCTGCATTAGATTCCCATGGAAGAATGCAAACATTATCCTCATTCATACGAAAGGGGACGCTAAGGACCTTAAACATTACATTCCAATCACCTTACTGTCTATTACGTATAGGGTATTTACTAAGGTAATCGCTAATAGAATCAGGACAACCTTACACTGCAACCAAGCAAAGAATCAAGCAGGTTTTCGGAAACAGTACTCTACTATCGATCATATCCATACCATCAATCAGGTGATAGAAAAATGCTCGTAATATAACCAGCCCTTATACATAGCATTCATTGATTAAGAAAACGCATTCGACTCAGTTGAAACCTTGGCGATGATGCAGGCATTACGAAATCAGGGAGTAGACGAGCCGTACGTGAAAGTGCTGGAAGATATATATAGTTGGTGCACAGCAACCACAGTTCTGCATAAAGAAAGTAACAAAAATCCCATAAAGAAAGGTGTTAGGCAAGGAGACACGATCTCCCCAGTACTATTCACAGCTTGCTTAGAGGAAGTATTCAGAGACTTGGAATGGGAGCACCTAAGGATAAGGGTAGATGGAGAATACCTCAGTAATCTGCGATTTGCTGATGACACTGCCTTGCTAAGTAACTCGGGGGGTGAACTGCAAGTAATGATTGATGACGTAGACAGGAAAAGTAAAAAGGTAGGCTTGACAATTATTATGCAGAAGGCTAAGGTAATATTCAACAGCCTCGGGAAGGAACAGCAGTTTACGTTAGGAAGCGAAGCACTGGAAGTACTAGGCGAATATGTCTACTTAGGACAGGTAGTAACCGCAGATCCGGACCATGAAAAGGAAATAAAATGCCCTCCATCCCAATCTTATTCTTCTTGAATAAGATTGGGATGGAGCGCATTTGCAAGCACTCGCCGATTATGACTAGCAGCTTACCGGTATCGCTCAAGAGGAAATATACAACAGTTGCATCTTACCTGTACTTCCCTATGGGGCTGAAACGTGGAGGCTAACCAAGAGGGTTCTACTTAAGTTGAGGACAACGCAGAGGGCTAAGGAACGAAAAATGGTAGGGGTAACATTAAGAGATAGGAAGCGTGCAGATTGGTTCAGATAAATAACTCAAGTTACTGACATTCTTGTGGAAATCAAGAAGAAATGAGCATGGGCGGGACACGTTGTGCGAAGAGAGGATAACCGATGGTAGGTTAGGGTAACAAACTGGATTCCAAGTGAAGGAAAGCGTAGCAGGGGGCGGCAGAAAATTAGATGGGCATATGAGCTTAAGAAGTTCGCACGGGTAAGGTGGATGCAGCTAGCACAGAACCGGGTTAATTGGAGAAATATGGTAGAGGCCTTCGCCCGGCAGTGGGTATAGTCAGACTGCTGATGATGATAATGACTTTTGCAACATTTGTTTCCTCGAAATAATAAGCGAAAATACTATTTACATGATGCAATATTCCGCAGTAAATTATATTCGTGCTCATAAACGAACATGTCTATTAAAATATTTTGGTAAATCATGCACTCTCTATATATATAGTAAAGCCAGGGTTTCCCATAGCAACCGGATCTGCCTTAAGAATAAACAAAACGAGTGAATATAATCGGTTGACTTCACTATTTGGAGCAGTTTACATTACATTTCTGCCATCATCTTAGCAGGCCTGGTGATTTCAGGTACAATGACAGATCAGCTGGCTTCACTAAATTTTGGCAAAACGTTGCAAAGCATCGATGCTTGACAAATGGTTGCTTTGAACAATATACGTTTGAAATTAATCATGACGCACTGCGAAAAAAATTGTGCGCTAGAACTCTGACAACCGATGCAAAACACCACGTCGAATGTTTTTTAGCAATGGCAGGTGTCGAGATTTTTATCAGAGTTTTATTATAGATCACAGAATCCAGCACACCATGGATTTGAGCCTATGCATTGATTACACCCAGAATTCTTGCACGTACCCCTGTCGCAACCCTGCGAAGAAAAAAATCTCCTATTAACACAAAGAGCAATCCCTAGATTTGTTAAAATCTGTGACATCTACTGATGAGCAAATAGAGCATAAATATCTGCCTTTAAGGCCAATGCACTATCAGGTATTGAGGTGTAGGACAGAGAAAAGCCAATAAGGCCGGCTTATAAAAATAGGCTGTCGTTGATAGGGATGAAGACAATTCAGCGCCGCATCAGCAGTAGCTGCTACAGAATGATATCAGGCGGCAAGCAATTGTCGTTCAGCATGCATCTGAGTTTAAATGGCTACAGATAACATTTGAAATAAAGAATTTGATCGCCTACATGAGTATGAGGCATCTATGAAATTACGAGGTTATACCAATTGGTATACCTAAAACAGCATTAGGGCTAAAGTGAAGCGATAGAACTTTCACAGAAATTTTATGATAAAAGAAATATTGGTGAATAAATTGTGGCTTATATAGTTGGCTCAAGCACAGCATCACTGATATTCGGGGAAGTTATTCGAATTTTGCTAGCAAGGAATGCTACCATGTGGCAGAGCGCGCTGGAACCAATCGTTAGTAACTGGAGAAGAGACAGATAAAGCACTTTAGTTGGGATAAATTAATTCCAGACAATTATGGTTTTCACTTATGTATCAAAGTGCGGCGCCAGGAGATAGAAGACTATAACCGCAGAAGAAATATAAGCAATAATTTCAATTCAATAAGAGACATTCAAAATTTTGCATCTTATGGCTTTTTTATTCGGTAATAAGGAACAAAATATGTTAACTATGAAAATTTATTTGCCTCTCTACTGCTCTATCACATCCTGTGTACATACGGAGCCTTTTAGAGGCAGCACCCTACTTTAATAAACCGTACAATTTGCAATCATACGTTCTTGCTGCCTCATTCTAAGTGGCCTTCGTTTCTTATGTATCGCCGCCAGTCAAGGTTAGCAAATGCCTACATTAACACAACTAGATTCCAGTAGTTCATTATAAACCGCGCTTTTTTTCTAGTCTTTTGTTGTATTCGGCTCTTCCGTCCCATTCAAGGATTCTGTTGTTATACGCACGTCTCTGTATATAAAGAGATTCATAAATGATTAGTTGACCGAGATATAAATACACAGGCTTAAAATGGTCAGCGTTCCATTTTCGCCTTCAAACAGGCCTAATAATGTGCATTAAAATGCGCAGATTATTATGCTGCGATCCGAGATAAGTGGGTTGGCAGCGGGGACCATACAGGTGCGAACGTACATAAACGGATCGCAAAACGTCGTTCTAATTCCAACCAAACTGTGTGTTGAAAACGAAAAAGCATCTTTTCTCCATGACAATGCTCATTAGCCTCCGCTGCTTTGGTTAATAATTTATTTATTCAAAGCTGGCAACCTTACTAGGCCAACGAAGGAGGAGGACAGTGTGACAATAAACGGTATTAGGATTTGACGCGAAAAGCACAAACAAAAACAAAGAAATAATTGATTACACGAGTGAGAGTAGTTTCACGGCTAAAAATGAACACGAAGAAAGTAAAAATAAACTCGGACAAGGCGCTGCTGCAACTTAAATTTATTGCGCGCATTCGTCCCTTATATGAAGGGGCGAACTGAGAACAAAAACAAGCAAAGGGCTTGGCTCTGTGCCGACAAGCTTGTAGAATCAATGAACAAGCGCAGTTCTGAACAGAAGTTCTTTTCCTGTGAGCAAAACGGATGGCATGCTGACATACCTTTCACTGACCTTTTTGATTAGATATGCTTCAATTATTTCTTTCGTATCTTTATATTTGTGTTACGAATGACAGTTGTGATAGAGCACATGAAGAACAATCTTTGCACCCTCTATAATGGGCAGCAAGCTGCCCTTTTATGCAACTTTCCCCAGATCGTTCTGGTACTGAAGCAACCGCTCATTAAAACACATTCCATTGTGTCCGATGTACTCTCTGTCGCAAGATGGTGGAATACAATAAATCATGGTCACTTCACACTGCAAAAGGTTCACGCTGTTTTATGTGGCCACCTTTCCAAGACAACTTTTCTGAATTTACCTTTGCGCGCAGTCTGCCAAGCTTTGCAGGCGCTAAGTAAACAACTTTAACTCCATTCCTGCTTGCAATCTTTTTCAACCAAGCTCTTGTATTGAAGGTGGTGGCATGGCTTCTGAATGGCATTCCTAAAGCATAGGCTCATGATACTGTTTTTTATTACTATGGACTGATCAGAGTAATTGGGTAGGAGATAATTATTGGCCCCGGAATCATTCCACCAGCAGACAAGACGCGATGAGAAACGCAGGATGAGGTCAAGAATCGTTGTTTTTATTTTCTGGAGCTTCAAAGTAGGCATTCCCTAAACACGGAAACAACAGTCACTAGAAGAAAAGAATTAGGTAATACCAGGTAACCGTCACGATATAAAGAAAATTCTTCGAACGCCCATTACTGCTAGGCTGGTAGGTTTTCGCTTGCAAAAAGAAACGTCGCTCAAGACTGGTACTAAGCGCGAGCTAATGTGCCCACCAATTGTTTGTAAATAAAGTGAGCCTCCCTACCCTGTGTAACCAGACGACAGATAAGGCAATAACAATTCTAAACTTCTTTCTACTATAGATACCGGCTTTGATGTCAAAGCTGTAATATGGTAGTTGTCAATGTCATCATCTACACATATTTGTTGTATTTTGTGTGGACTACAAAGGAAATGGACTAAAAGCGGCGCACGGCCAGAGCTGCCGCCCTCACTAGAGTAGGAATACTGTCCGTGTGCCGCTCTTGGTGCCTTTCCTTTCATCTTCGCCCCAAGTATCTTCCACCTGACGTCCTGCTTTTGTTCAGTGGCCACGTTCCTTCAGTCAGCCACGGGAAAAAGGTTTGCTGGATCTTTAAGGAGGAAATACAAATACAACCTCGCCTCTACAGACAGAGGCTATACGTCCAGATTCAAAGCGACGCTCGTCCTAGCCGAGCTCCGGTTGAATAGGCTATTAGTCTCTGAATAGGACATCTGAATAGGACATCTGAGCTTCTGTGCCAGGTAGTTCCCAGACATCTGCGTGATTGCCTGCCGATGAAGCCTGCCGCATTCATCTCACAAGATGTTGTTTATGCTTCGGAAACGTACAGTAACCTGAACGCATAAGGAGTCCTACGCCAGGGGTCACACATCGCGCTTAAACTTACGAAATCGGCGCCCGCAGTTCTTGCCTTGGTGAGAAAGACCGTTAAGTAAAGCCCACATAGCGACGCTCTCAGGTGCGTGTCGAAAGGAGTGGATGCGCTGAAATGGACTTCCTCTCGCACTACACACAAAGCGCGCGGTGATTGAAACTCTAATTAACGTCTTAAATTGGTCGTGTCGTTAGTCCCGTCATATAAAAGAGGCGGTTGGTGTGTTTTGTCAGAGGCAAAGTATAATGCCAAAGCACTGGATGCCATAAAGTCGGTCTTCTCAAGGAAGCGTGTTTCCCTACCTGAGGTTAAAAAGAAAACCCTTGGCCGGTGCAATTTCTAGAGTTAACCGTACTGTACCGTAGTATGGACTCATGTAAAGAACTCAGCTTAAACATACTTTTTGGCCGCAAAAACGCGTAAATTAAGGTGTCGTTTTAGACTATTCATTTCAGAGAAAACGTGGTGGAAAGAATCGTCCCTTCCTTCTTAGAGTCAAACCTAAACGATTTACCAATTGACGACCCTTAGATGATTAGCAGTTCTAACCAACTGATCACGTTTTTGAATGCCAACTCTAATAAAGGTTTTCACGGCTTCCAAACGCGTTAGGAACCTTTACAACTTTTTCTCGCACAAAGAACAACTATCCTGTGTGAACAATGGCATTGACAAATACGGTATTGTAGGCTCTGAGAACGAAGGTGACATCACAGTTAAACATTTTATAGAATTAATATCGCTTTATCTGTTTGATACTTACAATTAGTGTGAAGCTCACTTTACTTACAAAACAATTTGTGTTCATTTGCTAGCGCTTAGCACAAAGTTTGAGGAACATCACTCTTTTTGCAACCGGAAATCTTCTACCAGCCTACCAGGAATGGACGTTCGAGGAATTGTTCTATATGTTGAAGTTACCTGGCACCACTAGATTTTCACAATGACGTTTCTGCTTTTACTGTCACTGTTGTTTCTATTCATAGTGAATGACTCCGTTCCCTAATTTCGACATTGGAAGTTCCAGAAAATGCAAACAAGATTTCTTGCCATCACACTGCATTTCTCATCGCGTCATGTCTGCTGGTGCTATGACGCCAGTGTCAGTAAGCCCATTCATCCCAGCGCCTATGCTCAGTCTGAAGAAGTAAAAAGGAGTGTCATCAGCCTGTGCTTTAGGAATGACAATCAGAATTCAGGCCATCCCTTTCAAACCCACAGCACTGACAGCGAAGTCTCACGCCTTATAACTGCTGGATACGATTTACAGTTGCTGGCCCGTGTGTTTTGCGCTATGATTCGAAAAAGACCGTCATTATTGGGTATATCCATAGCACTGGCCACAACTTGTTAAATATTGCAAGCGAATGGCGTGAACGTTGTTTTCTGAGCACCTGTAAAGCTTGGTAGAGTGCGCGGAAAGGAAAACTCAGAACAGATGTCACAAAAGCCGCATGGAGCACCATAAACATTTTGTAGCGTGTGAAGTGGAAGTGATTTGCAGTATTCCACTATTATACGACAAGGAATACATCGGAAACTCTGGAAGGGGCTTTTATGAGCGGTTGCGTGAGCACCGTAACGATGTGGGGAAATTTGCCATACAAGGGCACCTTGCTGCGCATTGCAGAGGGTGAAGAGATCGTGCTCCCATATTTTTTCACGCATGTATCATTAGTAAACACAAATATAAAAATACCAGAGAAATTATTGAAGCTTATCTAATCCAAAATTCAGGTGAAGGTTGTGTCAGCACGCCTTCCATTTAAATGACAAAAAGGAATTTATTTTGCTGGCTAAGCCAACGCATTGATTTCACTAGCTTATCGCCACTGATTCATGCAAACTTTGTTTCTGCTCTTCTCAGCTCACGCCTTGATGCAAGAGGAGTGTCCGCGCAACAAATTTTAGCTGCAGTAACGCCTTGTTCGTGTTCATTTCTTTCGTCTTGTTCATTTTGCGCCGCGTATTTGTTCTTGCCATGTACCGACCAGGCAAACAGTCGATTCTTCTCAATCGGCTACTCAGTGGTAAAATTAAAACGGCGAAATTCGTAACAACACAAATATTGAGGCAGATTTGATATTCTAAATGAAAGCTCTGATAGATAATAAGAGAGTGATTACATGAGCGCTAAATATTGTTATTGTGCCAGACTTCCATTTCGCTTTGTCCTCCGCTGTGGACTTCGCCTTAATTGCATGATATTTTATGATGGTGGCAGGGAACCTTCAGGAGGGTTAAGATTGACTTAGTCTCGCAACTGGACGATATATTTTATTGGAATACTGTAAGAAGACTCATGAAAAAATTATACGACAAAATTTATGATTATTCTTTGAGAGACGTGTGACCTTATCGTAATGAGGCATCATATATTTTGGAAGAAAACCATCAATGTTGTAGCCTTCTTCCGTCATCTAATTCTGTTTGACTGACACGGGTGCAATATAAAAGCTTAATGGTGATATCATTAATTATAGGGAGCCACCGACGGACCAGTGCTGACTTTCCTGAAGGCTTTCACATTTTTACTGCTGTGCATTGGTAAGTTGACGTCACCAAGTGAGGCGGCAAGCCAGACGGCAGTTCGCAGCGGCACTTGATTGGGTACAGACGTTACTAGAAATATCTACGTATCATAATGACACTGAGCTTGAGTAAACGCTGTGTTTGTCTACGGTAGTGCACACCATCCCAACTGCAATGGGAACTACGCTAAAATGTATCTGAATATCGAGTACCGGGCTGAAAAACACTAAATGTTCGTGGCTGAAATCAATGCACAAGATTACCACAGTGTTATCATATTGTCTGCAAGTTTTATGAGTAAGTGAGTAATTTGCCTCAATTTTTGAGTGCCTGTGGATGACCTAGATTTCACGTTTTCAAAAAACCATTTTAAACCGATGTAAAGAAAAGGAGAATTCGCAGATAAGACGATATTGCCAAACAGTAAGAGAAGTCAAATTACGTTTCAAAACATTACCCGACTCCTCCCTCGCAAAATGTTTCTTCCTACGAGCGCAAAAATAGGCAAGGGCGTTTATAATACCATCACCAGTGTACGCGCAGGCTCGCAGGACGGCTTCAAGCGCGCGACACCTACCCAGCCTCGTGTGAAGCATAAAGGAATACAGCTGCCAATTTAGAAGAGCTGTAACAAAAATGTAGGTGAAAGCCTATTGCTATTAAACAATACAGCACCTCGTGCTAGCGACGAGCACCACCTCAAAGCAAAGTTGGTGAGTGCAGGCTGCGTCTTCCCACTTAGAGTTCCATCGTAATTCACGTCCGTGACACGACACAATAATCTGTATGGTCGAAAATAGCTTCACCCGTGTTTTTTAGAGTGTTCAACGCGCTTGACGGTGGCCTACTGCAGAACTTGTTATCTTTGACAGCAGTTCGTTAATGACTGCGACATTGCAACTAGCGTGGAAAAACACAAGGGATAGCTACAAAAGGTACCGATGGGACAGCACGCTAGACTTCAACTGACGTTTAATGCACACGTAACAGAATTTATACACTAGTATTAGGCGCATGCTCAGGAGACTTGCAGAAGCAAGGAATATGTATTGGTTCGCGCATTGCACCGGTTTTAAGCGACTTGTTTTTAGCGTGTATTGACAATATAATTTTTTCGCGTCTGGACAAGACTTTCGTTACAAACATTTTAAATATGTTGATGACTATTTTGTAGTGTTAAAAAGTGTGACGCCTGATGGAACGGACGATATTGGACAGTGTTTTAGCGTCTTTCAAAAATGTGGTAAGGGTCTCAGTTTTACTCGTGAGGGTCCTATGAGGGTTGCTTGCGTTACCTTGACCTCAGCATTAGTTTTAGTAGCCGTTCAATATGTTGGACTTATTGCCCTAGTTCAGGAAAGACAGTTCTTAGCTATAATTCGGTCCACTCAAAAACCGCAAAAAGAGAGATAGCTCTGAACTGCCTAAGATCCGCTCTTCAGAACTCCTGTGAGCACCAAGTGAACATGAGTATTCAGCAGCAGGTCCTCCGTCTGAGTAGCGCTGGCTTCCCTGACAGCATACTCGAGTCCGTCGCCGAGAACCTAATTAAAGAGCTCCGACAGAGACGCAAGACAGCAGGCTCCTGTAATGACGGCCTGCGGGGACGTCCGGTGCCTGTGCCCTACATGCACAACTTGTCCCATTGCCTCAAAAAGGCTGCTTTAAAGTGCAGCATTCGTGCCGTTTTAACAGCCCCACAAAAGCTGTCTAGGATGTGCCGCATGGTTAACAAAGCGTACCAGGCAAAAACCTGCTCAACGAAACACGCTACGCGGTTTGTGAACTGCACCATTGGTGTGGTGTATTTAATCCCACTGACCTGTGGCAAGTGTTATATTGGGCAAACAGGCCAGTGCCTGAATAAAAGGCTGCGAAAACACCGCTCCACAGTCGCAGCTCTGATAGCTGGTGGCCATTTGGCCGCACATTGCCGCAAATGCAGAATAACAACAGGCAGTAAAGAAGTAAAATGTGTTCCACTTTTTAGCTACACGAGAGTGCTGAGGCGGCTTCATAGGCAGGGTGATAAGGAGATATTTGAGCGTTTTGTATTGATAAGGCAAGGAGATAAGTGCGCGAGCACATCCTCAATAGCCCTCACGAAAAAAGAGTTAATCTATTTGCCAAAACAATTGCGTGTCAATTTGGTTAAATTTTTTCACTCTGTTATGACAACATGCTTCTTGATAAAGGAAAGGGGGGGGGGGGGGGGGGGGACAGTCTCCTGAGCATGCGCCATACCTTTTGTCGCTGTCCTTTGTGTTTTTCCACGCTAGTTGCAATTTCGCAGTCATTAACGAATACACACCAACTAGCTCAACTGTCTTCCATAATCTTGACGGCAAGTGACATGTCACTGCGGGATGCTGTAGCGGCGCATATTCGCGACCTGCTGAACCAAATGTGAATGCGGACATGTGGCACATTTCGGCGTGTTGAAGCAACTGCTCGGCGTCCCGAGTTGGTTAATCGTCGCCAGCGACTCAGAGAAGCATGACACGCAACATCGACAGAAGGTTGTATCACAGATCCAAATGTAAATGCGCAATCTAAATGAAATTACTTCGTGCATTAAGATATATGGCGAAAACGCCGTGAGCCTACTGATGGTCATGTTGTGAAGGAGCGCTATCACGGAGCATTATTCGTTGCGTAAAAACTTGCCGATCTTAGATCACATGCTGTGCTGCACAGCATTCCTATGTTTAAGGCAGGGTATGTTATCTATTAAAACGGTGGCTGAATTTTGGCCTGCAGAAGCCCCAGCGCATGGGTCAAGATGGCCGATACCGGTCTGGACAAACGGCTTTCAGGGTCATGTTATGGGGCCAACTATCCCCACTAAAACAATTCAGTTTCGCCTCAAAGTTGTGCTGTAGCTACCTTCACCTCGACCGTCTAGCTATGGCGTGCAATGCAGTGGTTTGCTTTGAATAATTTGTAAAAAACCAAACGAGCGTGAAACCCAGCAAAGACCCACGAAATGTTTGACAGTTTTCTGAACACCGTTACTGCGACTGGTGTTATAGAATGCACGGACATCTGGAACTTACCTGTCCGACACAAGGATGCATCCCGTTCGATTTTCTACATGCCATATTACAGCCATTCACACTGAAAGAAAAACAAATTGTTTCCATAGCATAGATTAGAGAGGGCATGAAGAGAAGATTCGCAAAAAGTCAGCGGTGCCTTAAAATTCTCTAGGTTGAAAATTTACGACTGTCTGCACTGGTACAATTTAGAACCACTTATATAGCCAAGAGTAACGGAAATAGTTTCTCAACCCTTACATATTGTGATATCGAAGAAAAATGTCGCCTTCTTGCTCCAGCATATGTTTTTTGTTTGCGAAACTGGGACAAAATTTTTACGTGCTAGTAAAAGTGTCTTAAGCAACAAACAAAAATAATTGGCGAGGAGTAAAATGAGCTTATGGGAGCAGACTCAAGTGTATGTCAGTTAGCAAAACATCACGAGACAAAGATCTGTGTTGCTTTCATGTGTGCCGTGTCTGCTCCGGTTTATAAATTTGCGGTGAAATGAACGATTCATTTTGCTGACCTGTGTCCACATGAAACTCAGCTATTCGGTGGACGTAATGGCAGCAAACGATGTCTGCTGGTCGTCGAACAAGATAATTGCTGCTGCAACCGGCAATAATACATGATGGCGCTTAAATCTGCTTTAGAGCGGAAATTCACTTTACAGAACTATACATGACTATTTTCATTTACTGCATCCTCATTGCCATCGCTACTATCATCATAAGAGTTTTCGCCACTGTCATAATTGTGATTAGCAAATAAATGCCCCGTCATCGTCATCGCTACTGTATTTCTTACGCTACACGAAGACAGCTGCGATCTGTTTCATACAAGCCCGGCTCGGAGTATGTTTGCGTGCTCTGTTGGGGATCTGAGGAATAGCAGTGTTTTTACGCTGGAGACATTTTTGCTTAAGCGCCAGTGCGAAGGACGCTTTCTGATCCCATTTTCTGCGGAAGACTCGCACGAGCCAAGGAAGGTTTTTTCTTAGTATTGTAATAAAAGTCCTTGCAGAGGACGCTACGCAGAGCTGCCGGCGATCAGTCGTAGCGTTTTCTAGCACACGCACGAGCGTCGGAGCCACATTCTGCGGCTCTCATCGTCGTCTTCCTTCAGCATAAGGCGTTGATGATTCTGGAGGCGAATACCTGTCATACAACATCCCCCCAAAGCACCATCCTGGAAGCTTATGGCTGTAACGATGGAGAGATCGTAGTATGGTTTCAGGCGGTTACTGTATACTTGTTCAGGGTTGCGGTGACGGCGGTCAGTGGAAGGCGTAAGGGGTTCACCAGAAATGTTTTCTTGAGAATTTGGTAGGGGCCTTGCTACTTTCTGAAAAGTATTGGATAAAGGTTGGGACTGGAGAAATTATCCTTCGCCAGACGAAAGGGTCTGAATGGCAAGCAGGAAGAAGGGTAGAATGATAATGGATGGTGTTCTGCCTCCGCTAGCTGAACGTGGGGACTCAAGGACCGGGAAAGGTGCAACATTCTTCAGCATAGGTTGCAGCTTAGGAAACAGTCGTAAACGTCTGGTCGGTGTGAAAGAATAGTGTCAATTTATAAGAAGGCTCACCGCCGTACAGGACGAAGTGCAGAGGGAATCCAGTGGTCGCTTGAGTGGCGAATTTCTAAGCATAGACGTCTAATGGGTGAGCGCGGTCTCTGTTGCAGCGATCGGAAGCAATATACATTGCCACCATGTCTTCGAAGGTGCGGGTGAGATGCGGTGAACGATGTTGCATTCAGGAAGGAGAGCTACTAAGTCTTCAGAGTTACTCTTATGAGTTATTATATCTAAATAGGTTCTCAGCAACTCTTTGGGAGCTCCGTGGCGAAGAAGGATACGATGGAGAATGAAAAGGCAATGTCGTGGACTGTAGCCAATGGCAAAGACGACGTTTCGGTGTAACGTGCCTAACGTGTAGCGATTACCGGTTGATGTGCTGGAAAATGGCTGTACAGGTCAATTCCAGCACGATCAATGTCTCGGCTTTGCAGTTCAGCGGCAGCAGAGGAGCGGCGGGCTGGCGAGGTTGAATTTCTCGGCGCTGACATTCGAGGCAGTACTGGATGAACCGGTGCACATAACGGTGCATCTCAAGCTAGTATTACTGCTGTATCACGATAGTCAATGTTTTCGATAAGCCGAAGCGGGCAGTTTGGGGATTATTGTGGCAGTGGCAGCCAATTACAGAACGCAGGTAAGTCGGCATAACAAAGAGCACTTGCGATCATCCGGTAGGTACTTTTACGGTAAAAGAGATTGTCTCTGGTGGCGAATTGGTGGGACAGGTGACAGAGAGTGCGGAAACGAAGTGGTGATGATCGGGCAGATAAGACATCGAGAAGAGAAACGATCCATGCGTGATCGTGTTGCTCTGAAGTGATATCGGTGGACTCTTAGCACAAAGAATGATAGATGGATATAGCAGTGGCTTCAGACAGCATCAGCATCGACATGTCTACGGCCAGAGCGATAGACGATATTAATATCATATTCTTGGTGTCGCAGAGCCTAACGGGCCAGACGACTGAGGGGATCTTTCAAACAAGACAGCCAGTAGAGGGCACGATGATCGGTAACATCAAAAGAGCGCGCACACAAGTAGAGGAGAAATTTCGCGGTTTCCCCAGAGGAAGGCTAAGCAGTCTTTGTCTGTGGTGAAGTAGCCCTTCTTAGGGTCCGCCAGGCATCAGCGACAAGTACTCGGCAAAGCGACACTTCCTTTCAGCGAGTACTGGACGGATGCCGACGCCGCTGGCATGGCTGTGGATATCCGTGAGATAAAGGTCGAAGTGACGCAGGGTTGGCGGAGTCTTCAAAAAACGATGGCGGAGTGCCGCGAAGGCTTCATCACAGAGTGGCGACCAGTGTGTGGCCAGGCTGGCACAAAACACATCGAATCTTTCTTAGGATCAGGTGATCTAGGATACAGTCTGTGAATTTTCGGCGACGAGTATCTGGCAAGCATCACCATCTATGTCTTTCATAATTTTCTTGGTCTTAATGACCTCGCTCAAAGTAGGGTTTATGCGCTTGCAGAGGCCGACGACAATGTCTATGTAGTTGGTAAAGATTTAGCCGGTTTGTTGTGCTCGACTTTAAAAGCGTCGTTCAACGCACACTTTACAGACAGCTGAACGGCTCAAAACTTTCGTCAGGCAGGTTTTCTGAGCCGTCCAGCGAGAGATGTCCGCCTCGTGGTTGTGGAGCCGCAGATTGGGAACCTCGCTGAAATAAAATATGACATTAGTGATCTTCAGGGTGTCGTGCCACTTGTACGCACTTAAGAGTTCTTATAATGCCAGCCAGTCCCCTACATCTGTTTCATCTGTGCTGATGAGGATGGCTGGGTCAAGCTGTTGTCTTGTGACGGAAAAGATGGCAGCTGATAGAGGGGGTGAGGCAGTTTGTGTGACGACCTTAGGAATTGCGGAAGTGGTAGGGAATGCTGGGTGGCAGAGCTGCAGGCTGGGGAGATCGTGATCCCCTCCATAATTCGTAATAAAAGACCTTGTGCAGGACGCTACTCCACGAACAATCGTAGCTCCAGTCGTAGCTTCTTCTGGAACATGCACGAGCGCCAGAGTGAGTGTTCTGCAGTTGTGGTCTTCCTTGAGTGTTAGGCGCTCAAGGGTCTGGAGCTGAATTCCTGTCGCAGTGTTTAAAGAGTGTGCGCGAAAAATCGAGCCAAAGCCGCCAAAGCCACAATGACCTACCACAATGAGCACAAAGCTTCAATGCTCTGCAACAATTTGGAGGCAGTCAGGTGTGGCAGCAATCCTTTGAACAATTTTGGCGCACAATGAATTACAAATTTAGAGTAATAAATGAACATCTAAACGATATTTACAGCAAATAAGGAGTCAAAATATTTGCTTCATAACCAATATTGTTATACGCTTTGGAAGGAAATAGATAAGGCTATATGCTGGCGACTGTTGGTAGAATCAAATAACGATTGTAATAAGCTGTCTCAATATCCACAAAGCCGGAAGATCTCTCTACTTGAAATTAGGTGATGGGAAAGTTGGAAGTAATAATGTAGCTCTCTCTGTTGAGCTATTGTATATATGCGTGCGACATAAAAACACGTGCTCTATATTCTAATGAAATATTCATTTGGCATTACAAATGCCGACGATTATGCGTAGGCAACATCACTGAGGGGAAAAATATGTTTGAACCCTGCACACTTGCGATTACTTGAGCTACCTCTGTAAGTAGATGTCGAACCTTGATAGCTTACAATGCAAATAAGCAGCTGCACTCTACTGAAGTGCGTCAAACACTTCCCTTCAAAAGAGAGGATGTAGTATGCCGCCTTCAAAAAAGTTCGTTTCGTAACGATGTGTTAGGGTGCCCTATGCACAGTTCATACTGCAGACGAAATATAGGTACATTTATATAGGTATATCTTGCTTCTAAATGAAGAAAGTTTAGTTTGAGCAACATTTTTTTTTAGATCGGGATAGTTGGAAAACTACAACACATCTTTGCCAATGCAATGGTTGTAGTTAGGCTACTGCTGGTGATGATGATGATGATAATCTAGTTCTTAAATACTGTTTATCTTTAGCTATAATGCTTTAGGAATTCTTTTACCATTACAATATTTATTTGCGATAAGTTTTATTAACTCACTCATGCATGCAGTATTGCGGCAACGTTTGCTGTAGAGTAGGGTTCAGTAGAATAGGGATGTAGGGAGCACCGCAAAACGGTACAAAAAGGTACAAATAATTATGCTGATTTGGTCCTATTGGTGGTGCGGGTTCATGAGAGCCTAGATTATACACGGTGGTGTTTGAAAGTAAGGCAATGTCTTTTTGTACGCCTAAAATAGCGCCTTATCACATTCAAATTAAAATATTTTATTTTCCGTTCTCTTACTGTTTTTTCTTTACTGTTCTTTCTGTTCTCTGACGCATACAATATTTCATTTCATTTTTATTTCCTTAAGACCCTTTTCAGGGGCATTACAGAAGGGATGGGAACAAACATTTTGTGACACAGAACATGATCATATGTTATATTCATATATTTAGACAGGATTCTTAGTTACATGTGGCCCAGTAAGGTTTATTCTGTTGCTTGACAACTGTGGAAGGGCTTGGTGGCGCTGGGAGTGTCACGGTGTTTTCTTATCATGTGGCCCCCGACAAATACTGATTCTCTTCATAGGTGGATCCAAGGGATTGAAAGTAACAAAGTAAATAAGTAAGCGAGGAAGCAAGCAATTGAGGGAGAAAACAAGCAATTAGGGGAGAAGGCAAGAAATTAAGTTAGAAAACAAGCAACTTTGTGAGGAAGGAAGGAAGGTAAAAAAAAAGGACCATTTTTAATACCAGCTAAGAATATCTGGATGAAGGTAAATATTCCTGTAAATCCGTTTATATTGTCTCTATGGGCAGCGTTCCCGTCTCATAACATAATACATTTCCTGGTCTTTTACAAATACTCTATGTGTAAGCAATGCTTCATGAATTTAGAATAGTTCCCGGGATGATCCTTGTTGCTCTTCAAACCTAGCGGCAACATCACAACATATCATAAGAACCCTACGAAACCAAAAACAATTTCCTTGAAACTTGTTTTCAAGTATTCGTGTGATAGCCAAGCCGTAATTTTCAGTGTCAATAGCGCAGTCGAGTGACAGCAGCGCTACCGCATTATGTTTATGTGGCAGACCAGTTTAAGTCCAAACGCCTTCTGTAATCCAGTAAGCATGACAGTAATGCCAAGAAAGGGTTCTGTATCTTGGCTTATTGTGCGTTGCACAGACGGTTAGCAGCGGGTATAAAATTATATTTCAAATAAAATGCCTTCTAGAGGTCTTCTACGAGGGCATCACAACCGAGGCCTCAAGACAACATACCTTGGTAGCAAGCTGTTTGCGCACAGAAGAAAGATGATCGCAAACACTAGATGAGGGTGCATTTTGAAGTTATTCCAAATGCTCCTTTAATATTTTATAGCCTGAAACAAGAAAACAATAACAAAGAAGTATATGTCATCCCGAGGTATCCCGAAACATGGAGGAATATAATTATTCTAAGCCAACGCGACAATCTTCTAATCGTTGAGCACACCCATGCTGTGCAGTTTTGTGGCCTACTTGGCCAGTGGTTCTCTATGACAAGTTGGGGCATCATGTGCAGTACTTCATTATGTTAGAAGCATCCAAGCGCACTAGAGTGAAATAAAAACACTTCGGTTCTTAAATTCCTGTTAGCGCTTCATGTCAGAGTTTTATGCCAATTTGTGAAATGCGGGAATGGCTATTCATTGCCTCTCCATTTGTTTGCTCCAGACGGATATTCTACGGAACTGAAAAGCGCAAACTGTAGACAACTCACAGAAAAGATGCAGAGAAGACAAGTCTTCTCTGTGGATTGTCTACTGTTCGCGCTCTTCAGTTCCGTAGAAAATCGTGAACCAACTAGGCCCAACCGAAATTTTATTTAAGTTCCAACCGGTTAGTTCAGAAAACACAAAAAGCTACTCCTTCTGCGCATTATGTTGTGTCTGGTGCATAGTGGTGCCTTTCAATACATCAAGCAAAGAACACCTCTTAAAAGTTTGTTATAATTTATGTTAATATGTGTTTTATTTAATACAAGTCGCCTTTTGTAGTAGTGTGGCAAGATTATTATATTAAAATATATTTGCGGCCAATAACGTTTACCACTAATTTTAATGCAGGACGAGATGTGAACTCAATGTGTATTTGAAAGCCTGCATTCAAAGGCTTAGAGAGTTTTTCTTTAATGGGCCTACTGGACCTACTGGGCCTACTGCCGAATTTCAAGACACCTGTTCCACTCTGACGCGTCCCTGGCGTTTGGATAGAGGTTGAAAGCTCTCATTATTGGTGCAGGTGTACGATGCCCTATACACCTACGGTACTCGAACCCACCCCATGTGCTCGATATTTCCTGAACTCTCCACTTTGGCGTTCCCCATCGCTTGACTCACCTTGCTGTATTAAGCCTTGTGAAACGAAAGTATCCTTGACAAACGCCTTCATAGACGAACAAATGTGGATGCTTCTCTAACGTTGACGAAATCTCTGATGAGCATAGTGAACGAGTAGAGCAGCAGTAGCCCAATACTTACGATCTACTTCTGCTTTTGTGCTTTCCAAGTAGCTGCGACAACGCTCACGCGCTATCGGCATTGTGAAACCCAGTACCTGAAATATAATTCGACATGCTTTGTTCCTCAAGACATCCCTCTGGGTTTTACACGTTTTCATACGTTCGCACATATTACCACCGAACTTCCATTAATTTTATTCATTTTAGTAATACCTGAAACCTTTATGTGAGTTTTCTCATGTATATAACAATTTCGGGCACCATTACTTTCATGTAGGGCACCATAACGCAATATGCGCGCCGCTACTATTTATTAGATAACGTGTCAGGCTGCTTCCGCCGAAAAGCCTTCGCCGTACCGCGGAATTGAAATATTGCGCACGAAACATGCCTAAAAACATGCAATTGAATTCATATCAATTTTGATACACAATCATTCTTTTTGCTGCGTTAAGTGCGCGGTATCATAACATTTCGCTACTAGTTTAAAATCCATATGATAGTCAAGTCGGGGCTAGTTTATGATAGGGATTCGTACCGGTGACATTTGTACCTGGTATTGGGTGCCATTAATTTTAAGAGCCAGTACCTTCGGTGTACTGCGACATGGACTCTGCGTTCCTCTCCCAGAAAGTTTACTCACAAAAAACAAAAAAGCGAAAATTGCAGATTGATACAGCGCTGCCATAACGCTACTGCAACTATACTCTTAAGTCGAAGCTTGCGCGTCCTCTAAATTCTCAGACGTGATGTTACGGGATGAAATAAAGTTCGCTCATTTAGGCGTTGTAACTAATCAGATAAGGAGAAAATGTAAGTTTGCACATCTATTGTGCGGTCTCAGACGGGGATGTGGTATTATATATCCGTCATTCCTGGTCTTAATATAAACACTAAAATATTAAAATGGTTGAAAGCGGGAAAGGAATCGAGTCATGTTCTACGCATCTCCTGTAGCTTGTTCAAGAATTATCTGCAGTGGGTAAAACCTTTTAACTGTGTCTTCGTATATTCTGCCTAGTTTGTTGCAAAGTTTCACATGCATTTTTGGAGGCCATTAGTTGTAAATTACTTTTATGCGCAATTAATGACAAAAAACCTGCTAGGTCGATTATTGAATGATTGTAGAAAATTAGCCTGGTTTGGATCTCAGACTACAAATGCTGTGTTAAAATTTTGTTCTGCAATTTCAAAATTCGAACATTGCTAGCTATAAACAGCTGCAAAGGCGTACGGCACAGGTTAAACGTATACCTGGCTTTTTCATAGTGTGTACGTATTGTGATATGTAATAGCCTTTGTCCGGTAGAGCTATTGAAATTATTTCAGCAAAGTCCCCGAGTTAGGTTTATTTGGACATCTCATGACAATGCTTTTAATACTTCCCCGTCACTTTCGCCAGGCGCCTAATTTGTGATGACGATTTCACTCTCCGACCCTGTAGCCTCCAGCTCTCCCTTTTGTCGGCCTATCTTAATCTCCGTCTCTTTTATTTATAATATCTAATGCATCTCCTAACATGGTCATGCCACGTGTGCTCTGGTGTCATGAGCACTGCGACTAATCAAGGTTCGATCATGTCACCTCTAAGTGTCACCTGTGAAATGACGTTCCAGTTCGGCACGTCATGATGCGGTGACGTAACACCACCCGTTGAAAAATCACCGCCCACCTGTCTCATGGCAACGTGATGTCATCGTCATTTTAAGCACCACGAAATCCTCTCAAACCTCTCAGTTTTTCGGCTGATGGCGACTCTGCCTTTATGACAGTTGTTGTGAAAATTTCGGTTTGTGGGATTTAACGTCCCAAAACGACTCAGGCTATGAGAGACGCCGTAGTGGAGGACTCCAGAAATTTTGACCACCTGGGGTTCTTTACCGTGCTCTGACATTGCAAAGCACACGGGCGCCTTGCTTTTCTCCTCCATCGAAAAGCGGCCGCCGAAGCCGGGATTCGATCGCGCGTCCTTGGGAACAATAGTCGAGCGCCGTAACCACTGCGCCACCCCGGCGGGGCTGTTGTGAAAGAAACAAAGAGCAAATGCAGAGACAGTGGCAGGCATCCATAGCTGCCATTTGTATTCTACACGTACGCATTTTGTTCTTAAGGTGACATAATGACCTGCACAATCAATTAACAAGCACCACTTTATATCATGTTGCAAAACGTTAGAACTTCGCGCGCAGAAGCACACTGCAGGTGTAAAACAACCTAGAAGAAATCAGCACAGATCGGATGCCGTTTATAACCTATACTGTGAGCATGTGAGTTTAATATTCAACCTGTATTCTCCCTGTCAGGGCCCACAGTTTTGCCCATGCGGAGAGTTGCTAATAACCAAGTACTTCGCGATAAGCGCATTGGAGGGCTATTCTATATGAGCACAATTTGCTCGCATTATTAAGCTTGGACTATGGTGGCACATATACCCGCTCACAATATCTTTGGGACGCTAGTTTTTCTTTGTGCACTGTCAAACCCACCTGTCTTTGAATTTCATTACAAATCATTCCTAATCATAGCAAGTGCAGGACCAATCCTGGAAACGCCACTTTGTTACTGAAAAAAAAATTGCTTTTTTGTATCCTTACTAATAACAGTATTCCACAGCTTTATAGTCGGCTCTGACGTAACTTCTAATGCACAGCCCAAAGATTTTCTACCCGACCCCATAACACTATTTGCGAACGCTAGAAGAATTTACAATTACGTCTGCTGCGTATCAGATGGCTGTGCGCCCCCATATAAAAAGCTTCGTCCACGAGAGCTGTATTGGGCACTTCTTTTCTTAATTGTTTTTCTTTTCGCCAAGGAAATAAATTTAGGCTCACATTTCTGGTACTATTTGCATCACTGCAATAATGAAAGCCGCGCTCCTAACATATAAAGGAGCTCTATGTGAAAGTAAAAATTAGAGGGTATTCTTAAATGTCGCTTAGAAGGAAAATGACGAAAGCGCACCCTTCATCTCGTATTATTTGCATCTCATCGTTATTGCGATTATCGCTCACTGCAGCGTTTGTCATCGCATTATTGATCTCACGGAAGACAAGGAGAATTATGATTTGCATTTTACGATCCCGCTCGTGGAGCAGTTGATTAAAACACTCGGCTGGGGATGCGAGAGACGAAGGTTCGATTCGCGATAGAGAAAGAATTTGTACCTTTGTATTTGTATGACTGAGAGTTATTTTCCCTCCTCATACATCTGTTATAAGCACGTTACACATCAGCACACAGATGTGATGCACATATCCAATGGAGAGATCCGACACCTCCGACGCACAGATCCTGCGCAAAACACTCGCTCACTGTATCTCGTTCCATCAGCATAGAAAGACTTTCCGCTTAATAACGACATGATCACGTAGCACGCATTTGGACCTGTCGCAGCTAGGTAGTGCAAAGTTATCCTGTTGCATCTAGTCTCGTCGGCTACACCACGCACTGAGGTCTTCCATGTTTCACTGTTAAGCACAAATAGTCCCAGTCTGGCTTGTCAGCGCACTGCATACCGATACAGGCATTTTCAGCTATGGGAGTTGGTTAAAAACGATGGCTGATTCTTTAAAAGAGAATAATATAACTCACTGCATAGGTTGGCTATGGCACCATTGTTGTCTGCTCGCTCGTTGATATTTACTGGGAAACACAATCCATCGGTTTGTGGGCTTACAGAATATCCCGCTATGTACGCGCACACAGTTCAGTTCAGTTCAGTCGTTCAGTCGTGTCCGACTCTTCGTGACCCTATAGACCATGTCACGCCACGCTTTCCGGTCTCTCACTATCCTCCTAACATCACATAACTTCATCTGCAGTGCCTCCAGGATGCCATCTAACCATCGCGTTCGCTGCCTACCCCTTCTCCGGCGACCCTCAACCTTTCCCAACATTTGATGACAATTAACTTTCCTCACATATAAGTATCATTACCCGTCCGTCTTCTGCGTCAAAAGTCGGAACACCTGTTTTCATTATATAGGCGCAGACGCTCAAAGAACGTTTTGTCCACCACCAGCGCTCATACGCTATTCGAATTAATGCATTGTTTGCTCACCTTAATATGGAGGATAATGCCTGCGCATCATAAATTAGCGATAGGCTATTGTGTTTTCAACCTTGCGGAGATTTTTGGAAATTGTGTGATCTGCAAGCTAGCAACTCTGAGTGGTAAACGAGCTCTAATGGTTTCCTCTCATGTGTACGTTTTTTACGTTTTTTTACACACGCGAGTTGCATACCCAATAGGGAACATTGGTGAGACGCTACCATATGAATGCTGTTTATAAAGGTTTCTCAGCAGCTGAGTTTTGCATCAGCATATCTTATACATGGTAAGCTACTATTTGCTTGCTCTAAAACAGTCCGAAGTCATCCGATTATGTTACTTCACTTTGTCTTCCTTTTGTAGCCATATATCTAATTGACTGCTATGTTGACGTGAGCTGAGGATGGCCATCAGGAATAGTCATAGTCGAAGAACCGGTTTGATGCTATAAACCAACATCTCTCGTATTAATAATTATTTTTTCCAACTTTCATGTTCAAGCTTTACAAAAAATGCTAGCAAAGCCGGTTTCGTGGTACAGGAGGAAGGCAGAAAAAACGATCTTTGTCATCACCATGTTCCAAGTGGTAGCAGTGTAATGCATAATTCTACTGCTTAAAGACACATCAGAGAGTACATGTACCGCATTCTCAATCTTCGTGTTGCGACTACAGAAATGCCGTCGGCTGGAGAGCTGAAAGTAACCCAGCTTCAGACAGATATACGAAGATGTCAGGTGGGTTGTCAGTGAAGGATGCAGCCATAGGTCAATGTACAGATCACGCAGCCGCAGAAACAGTGAAGAAACTGATTCGAATTTTTCACATTCATAAGGGCACATAGTACTCTCAAAAGATTTGAACACAGCTGGGAGTGAGCTGCTGAGTAAACAATGTCAATTACGCCTATCTGCGTTCCAGATTAGAGGACATGCCTTCGTCGACGTCCAGATGAATTTTAGGATTTCTCCTCATATAGCTCGATGCAACGCATACAAGTTTCATTTTTTCCTTCAGCTATTGAAGAATGGAATGGGCTGCTGCATAAATTTATGGAGGATATCTGCCTTGATATTTCTTAAAAACGTCGAGTCACTTTTTGAGAAGCAGATGGTGTAAACAAAACATAGTTCCTAAAATGTCCTTCTTTGTTCACTGCGAGTGTTCAGTTGTTTATCTTATTAGTACCTATATTGTCTAACGTGTTCTTTTATTGTGTCGCTTCGCGGTTCTTTTCAGTGCTTCATATGCGACAAATCGAATGTCCATTATAGTGTTGCAGTGCGTATGTTTTCCATTTTTTATGTGTTCCTGATGTTTGGAAGTTTGTATAATTGTCCCATTAGTTCGCCCACTCCTGTAAGAGCCTAGCAAGGCTTACAATATGCTAAAATAAATAAATAAAAAAAAAGCTGTGGATACATCTCATGCGCTGATATTCTGAGGTGTGAGCCAACACACCAGCGTTGTTTCAAGCCTCGTATTCAAATAATATATTTTTTTTTTGAAAAAACACGGTCGATGGTCCTAGTTATTGCCGTAATATATTCAGGCACATCCGGCAATACCTGTGTTTGGCTTCTATGACAATGCAGTAGATGATCGTTACGGTGAAATATGATCAGCCCCAACTAGACGATTTCAAATCATAAGAACCAAAAGTTTGGGTCACAAAATCTCAACACATTGCATATAAAAATATGCTTTATGCGAGAAAGAGTATAAAAAGAAAGCAGAATCGCACAGGTAAATTGCAATTGGCACTATGCAAATTTACTTCGAAAACACACGGTATATTCCAAGACTAATCTGTATTTCTGTAACTACTCATAAACAGAGCTTCGATGTACTTCAACAGTGCGATATTTTTCAGCAGGTTAATGATCCCTGGTGATGAAATCTTTCAGAACCGTTGCCTTCCACTTTCCTAATTAAAGATGTCGTTTCGTAACAATAAATGACATGAACCAAACTAAATGATACCCTGAATTACAAGCACAATAATAAGCCCTATATGATTATTCACGCTTAGTCATCAACTACACAGGTGAATATGTGCGAGCAAGGCTTGACAAGCTTTGAAGATAACTACAGCTCCAGCTCCTAACATGCAATACGAAATCGCCCATGCCTATCACTTTCGTTTCATATAGCACGTAAACGTGGAGTCTTGATCAGTTATTAGCTAGTTAACTAATAGATGACTGCAAATATTTATCCTTATTCACGTTTAAATAGACAGTGAAAGTTCAAAATTCAAAATTTTTTCCCTTCTCAACAAGTCTACTGCATATCCTCCACAAACCAATGACTAAAATCTCTACGAAAAAACAGGCAGAGGCAGAATTCTTAATCGCATGTTGACATCATTTCCAGAATTTCTTCTACTTTTCTGCATAAATCATTGGGCTGTGGCTTAGCTCACCTACGCCAGGATATACGTAGCGAGATGTACGTTTCCATGCCTTGGCTTGTTATGGTCTTGTATGTTTAGAAATGAGAGTCAGATCCTCTTCTGTTTGTTTCTGTTTACTGAACTCTTCCTTAGGCCCCATCTCGGCGGTTATGCTCCGTCAGTTACGCTCGGCAGTCTGGCAACACCGTTTAGCAAGCCGTTCCTCTCTCTGTTCGGGCGTCTCCGCTGCTCTCTTTGCCTTCTTACTCCCATCCTCTCTCAGGTGCAGCTATACGCCGCTTATTACAGTTTGCCGGCGGCTGTGTTTCGATGGAGGCGAAGCAGAGACGTCCGTGTGCTGTGCGATGTCAATGCGCATTAAAGATTCCCAGGTGGTCGAAATTATTCTGAAAGTCCTCCTGTATGGCTCATCTTTCTCTCCACTTTCTCTCCCACCTTCCTTCCTATCATTACAGCGCGGGTCAGGTATCAACAGAGCAAGTGCAACATTTATTATTATTCTCATTATTGTGCCGCTGCGCATCTTGGCGTCTTCATTTGGCAAGGCGTTCTTCGACACAGCAAAGCGTAGGCCTTGCTGTGACGTCACTCGACTGTGGTGGTTGCTCGGGAACGGCTCAAGGTTACGGTATACGACAACGGCGCGGCCACCGCCAAAGCGAAAATGCGACTTTGCGGTCAATGTATCTCTCGCTACAAAAGGACAGCATCAAAGTCAAAGTAAGAATCGACTCTATACGTGAACGGAATAGGAAAGATACTCAAAATAAAGAGTACCAGCATGCATCATAAAACCAAAAGTAGTAGGTCTAAGATCACAGGCTTAGCGCAATAATCAGAGAAAGATTGCTGGTATTGCAGGCCAATATGACGGGATTGTCAGTGTGTGCTGTTACATATTACTTATTAATAATGCGCCATTCGTTGATGCGCACACTCGAGATGCCTCTGCAGTTTGCGAGGACAGCTGTTCCAGTCCGCAGAGCATGCCCTCGACTTCCGTGAGAAGCTCAGGTTTCACCAAGCTGCCTGTAATGACAAATAGGGGCAGTGGTTTGACGCCCTGCTCTGCCGGTTCAAGCCAGAGAAACGGTTGCAGTGAGTGCAAAAACAACAGAAACGACACACAGCAAGAAATGATACAGTGGAATTCACACTAACGTTTAGAATATATAACACGAGGTTTACAAGAACACCAAGAACACAGGAAAAGCCTGGAACAATGGCGGCTCTAATACAAACAGAGATGTAACAACAGTAAACCACACGCGAGAGGGTGTAAGATGGAGTCCAAAGTCAGACTCCGCCCGCACCAATAATGTATGAGCAAATAAGCGAAATATTATTCACCGTTCTTTGTTGCAGGCCGACGTCTGGAAAGTTGCTCTGAGGCTGTCAAGAATACTTGTGCCGCTCCCTCGCAAATAGATAGCTGAACGAACAGCGTGTTTACCCCGTGATGCGAGCAGCAACACTAGCTGATTGCCGAAGAGAACTGACTTCAATTTATAGGACTCCCATGTCTGTCGGCAATACCGAGACATGGCAGGTGCTCACATACACGCAACTTTAGTACCACACGTGCTCTCTCTCCCTCCCGCTGAGATGCGCGTCGCCATTGTTCAGGCAAAGAATTTTCAGAACAGTACTGCGCGATCAGTAAAAAAAAGTGTAAAAGGATTTTAATTATACGGGACTTTTACTATGTGATGCCGCACGGCCATATATAAACACCGCTAGCGCTCTCACAGAATACGTTAGTCAGTTTCGCATAACTTTAAAAACTTTCATACCTTGTGTCGCTTTCGCGCAAAAAAATAAAACAAAAAGAAACCTTATGCGCTTATAATTTAGGATGGTAATTGTTTCCAGGCTGGGTGCGGATCTGTTTCGTTCCGTCCTTCAGTCAATCAAAATCACAGCACAAAATGACGATCGTATTCCATGTGGCGATAGGGGCCTCTGCTGTCAAATTGCTGGGAGCGGCAGTGTTTTGTAAACCCATCCCCCTCCCTGTCGTCCCACAGTACGTCGCTTCGCACGTGAACTTGACGCGGAGAGTGCCACACCGATCAGTGAAGAGGGAAGGAGCAAAACGTGCACGCCGAAAAACAGCAAAGTGGCTTGTTGGGCGAGTTGGTTGAACATTATTTTAAAACAGCGCTTGAACAAGGACCGTGCTCTAGCGATGTTTTAATATAATAAAAAACTGCAAGAATGGTAAGGGCGGATCGGCGTTAAGCGAGAAACAAAGCAGCTATCTTTTATATACGTTTTGTAGATTTGCTTCACGACACATCCAAGTAGCGCGAAAGGCGGGGCCCCTGCTTGACCCACGTGGTCAGACGGGGCTAGGGCAACACTTCTTATAACTAGGTCGGTCCCCCATACGCCATAAAAGGGGCAGCCCAAACAGGGCTTGGTCCTCTTCACTCTACGTAGGGCCGGTTTATGCTTCTCCTGGGATGGAGCAGGCCATATTTTTTTTTTTTATCTAGCCCGCATCAGGTCCTTGTGGGAGTTTTAAGGGCAGATCGCAATTGCAGAAACCAGTGTCTCCCAGCGTGTTCCAGTACGAAACCAGCAAGTTTTTTGCGCTGGTTTCGCGCTGAGTTTGCTAGGGATGCTGGGGGTCTGCAAGATTCAATGGATCAGGGACTGAAAGGCACTGGTTGCACTGGTACGATGGGCGAAAAACGCTTGGATTAACTTTTTGGCACTGTGTGGGTCGATGACATCATCTATGCACTGGGAGGAGCCCTGTATGGGTGCTGGGGCAGCACTGGTCCCAGTATCGTTTTGGAAGTAGTCTGATGTCCGGAAACTGAGAGGCGAGAAATAAGGCGCATATGAAAAATATACTTCAAGGAAGTGCTTTCCGCTTTGAAGTTGTTGCGCACTTGCGTAGAAAACAAATGCAGTAGCTTTTTTTATTGTGCTTTCACGTTGCGTTTAGTCGTTTCGAGTGAGACCACTATCGGCGCGGCTCTATTCCTCTCATGATACACTGACGATCAAGGTAAAACTAAAACGGGATTTAAGTAATGTGGGTTACTATGCATAACAAACTTCACAGCTTTTCTTGAGGGCACTCTAACACGATTATTATTGCTAGAATGTTCACTGCGGACTCAATGGCAGGCTGCAAACAGGGCTTACGCATTAGTGAGCGTAGCCCGCATCGTTGCCCAGTATAAATAGCAGAAAGTAATAAATAAAACGAGGAAAAGAGTAGTTTACCGAGTGATGCACCAATGAGATAAAAAAAAAATACAGCGCTTGTAATGCATATTACTTTACATGTTTCTCAAGCTTTCGCGCTCATTCTTAATTTAGGTATAAACCAGCCGAGTTCTCTGTCATCGCAATATTTTCCGAAGTGTTTCAAACAAATAAAACTTAGTTACTAGTAAAATAGTGTTGTCGTTGCTGCACTTCTCGGTTTTGAAGCTTCGTCGCACTTTTTTTCCTTGAAGGTTTCCGCTACAGCTCCGTGTTCAGCGAAAATTGTGTCCATGGTAGGAAAACATGACCGAAGAGCTGGCGCTGTTATATGTGGCAGCGCTGTGCAACTACACATGGCAAAATGATTGCAGTGGCGAATATAGCGCGCATCCAGAACATTAGTTAAAAGTCATGAAAGCAGGCAGCAAGCTCCAATGCTCCAGAAGTTGCAGTGCCATGGCCTGTGCGCTTCGAAACATGAAGTCCGAACATTATAATGTGGCTATGATACAACAAGCAGAAATATTTCCATAGGCTTCCAGCTCCCAGCGTGGCCTTTAGACCCAGCACCGTAATTATGACGTATGGGACCGCGTCACTTTGTACGAGTAGAAACCGGATGCCATAAAGATTATTGGGTAGTTCTTTTTTAAAAATCGCGGGTGGGGCATTTAGGCACGTCGAAGAAAATGTATGGTCGGTCAGAGCCAACTTCATTGAAGTGTAACATTTCTAAGAGATGTTCTCCGTAGTCAGCCTGAGCAGCCTCAGTGGATGGATGTGATCGACGGATTGATCAAAATGAAAACCCTTCATTACATCGCTTAAGCCAAAGGTAGGGAAGTTATTTTTATGCCTGTATATACTTTGTTGATCGGCAATACAGAAAACAAAATCCCAGTGTGGCCGAGGGGTCAGCGTAAAAGGCTAAAAAACATGTGGTGTTGAGTTCAAATTCCACCAGCATGTTTTTCCCCCAGTATATAATTTGCTTTCAATTTTAAGCTTGTTTGATGTAATTGAGGTGCTTCGTTATTTTTAGATTTTACTTTTTATACCTGCCCTTAAGTCACCAGACGACCAGTCCCCGCAATGCGCAGTGTACCAGTATGCCTCGTTCCAGCTCGCTCAATCTCCATTGTCATACTGAGCCCATAATCAGGTATAGGGCTGGGGTGCTGGGACCCAGCGGCGCTGGTATTTGCAATATAATCATCATCAACTGCCTGACTATACCAACTGCAGGGCGAAGGCCTCTCCCATATTTCTTCACTTAACCCGGTTCTCGGCTAGCTCCATCCGCTTGACCCCTGCGAACTTCTTAATCTCATCCGCCCACATAACTTTCTGCCGCCCCCTGCTACGCTTTCCTTCCCTTGGAGTCCAGTTTGTTACCCTACGCGATCATCGGTTATCCTCTCTTCGCACTACATGTCCTGCCCATGTCCATTTCTTCTTAATTTCCACTAGAATGTCGGTAACTTGAGTTATTTCTCTGACCCACTCTGCACGCTTCCCATCTCGTAAAGGTACCCCTACCATTTTTTGTTCCATAGCCCTCTGTGTTGTCCTCAACTTAAGTAGAATTATATTGGGCAGCCTCCACGTTTCAGCCCCATAGGTGAGTACAGGTAAGCAACTGTTGTATACTTTCCTCTTGAGCGATACCGGAAAGCTGCTAGTCATAATCTGCGAGTGCTTGCCAAATGCGCTCCATCCCAATCTTATTCTTCTTGTTACCTCCTTTTCATGGTCCGGATCTGCGGTTACTACCACTCCTAAGTAGACATATTCGCCTCCTACTTCCAGTACTTCGCTACCTGATGTAAACTGCTGTTCCTTCCCGAGGCTGTCTAACATTACCTTAGTCTTCTGCATATTGTTTTTCAAGCCTACATTTCCACTTTTCCAGTCTAGGTCATCAATCATTATTTGCAGTTCATACCCCGAGTTGCTTAGCAAGGCAATGTCACCAGCAAATAGCAGATTACTGAGGTATTCTCCATCTACCCTTATCCCTAAGTGCTCCCATTCCAAGTCTCTGAATACTTCCTCTAAGAAAGCTGTAAATAGTACTGGGGAGATTGTGTCTCCTTGCCTAACAGCTTTCTTTATGGGAATTTTGTTACTTTCTTTATGCAGAACTATGGTTGCTGTGCAGCCACTATATATATATCTTTCAGCACTTTCACGTACGGATCGTCTACCCCCTGATTTCGCAATGCCTGCCTCTCCGCCAAGGTTTCAACTGAGTCAAAAGCTTTTTCGTAATCAATGAATGCTATGTATAAGGGCTGGTTATATTCCGAGCATTTTTCTATTACCTGATTGTTGGTACGGATATGATCGATAGTAGAGTACCGAAGGGAATGGAGCGTTAATGTGAGCTCCATGTCAAAAAAGCCCTATCAACACTTGTGGGGCCATTCGCATCAAGCGCCTTGAGGTCCCATATCGGTTGGTCAGGGGGATGAAAATTTGACGGCCCACATGTTACGCTCAGGAGTCCAGGGCAGGCGCAGCACGAATGTGGGCTATATGTGGAAAATACCTCGTCAAGTCTAACTGGAGCTACTCCCCACAAAAAAAAAAAACGCGGTAGGTTCCACATCGGCATTGGCACGGCTAGAAAACGAGTCTGACCACATGCTGTCCGCAAAGGTTCCTTGTAGGGCACTTGAGGGCAGGTATAACACAAACGTGAGCTCTTTGTGAGGAAAACCACCCCAAGCCTAAGTGGGCCGTCGCCCCCCTCAAATGCGCCAAAGTTTCTCATCGGCCACGGCCTGGCTAAAAGGTGGACACGCCCATGGGCTGCCACTATCGGTTCATCGTTGGTGGCTTGAGAGCAGGCGATTTGTGAAAGTGGAATTCCTCCTGAAAGCCCCACTACTAGCCACGTAGGGCAACCCTTACAAAAACACTTGAGGTCTTATATCGGCTGTGGTCTTGGCTGGGATGGAAAACGCGTTACCACTCTTTTCCCGCCCAGTCCTTTTTAATAGCTGGGACAGCATGAATGAGGCTCTATCCCGGAGATAATGCGGCAAGCCTATTTGAGGCTGCCCACAAAAACCATTGTAAGTCCCACAACACTACGGGTTTAGAAGACAGGCAGGCGCACATGCTGCCCCACCGGTTAGTTGTAGTGTACTTGAGGACAGGTGCAAAACAAATACGAACTTTCTGCGGGAGACAACAGCTGAAGACCATAGAGTGGTGAAAAGCGGGTGCACTCTTCTGCTGTCCCTGTCGATCATTTGTCGGCATCACGAGGGCAATGCATCGTAATTGGGGGCTGGTGCACTCTTCTGCTGTCCCTGTCGATCATTTGTCGGCATCACGAGGGCAATGCATCGTAATTGGGGGCTCCCAGCTAAAATATCATTTAGCGGATGAGGTACCCCCCATGTGAAACCACTTCAGGCCCATATTCCCCATGGCAGGGCTGGGAGTCTGACCCAACCACATGTTTCCCCCTGAGTCTATATTTTAGAATATTTCAGGGCGTGACGTGGGGTATGCGGCAAATTTATTGTCAAGCCCAATGGAGGCTGCCCATAGAAATGCGCTAAAAGTCCACATTAATCACGGCTAGGGCTAGAAAGTGGTCATGCCCACATGCTGTCTCGATAGGTTCCTCGCAGTGTATACTCGGGAAGGTGCAACATAAAGATGGGCGCTCTGTGGACGAAATCACCTCAAGCCCAAGTGGGGCTACCCATATCAAGGCAGATGGGTCTCATATCGACTGCAGTAGGGCTTATCCATCAGCATGCCTGCATCTTATTCTGTATGCATGCTTTCACGCACCTAATACAGTAGAGTACCACTGCAACGAATGTCATTTAAACGAAGTATTCAATTGTGCGAACATTTTTAACCCCCCCCCCCCCCCCCCCCCTCCCTTGAATGTAAGCGCCCTTTATTTCACCGAAATTCAGTTATACCTCATTCAAGTTCTACGAACATTTTCCTGCGTCTCCGATGTCAGCGCTTGAAAGGGCACAACCCGCACCTTCACTTTAAGTACGATGTTTCATTAAGACTCAAAGTGGCTGTCATTTAGCTTTAAACCACATTGGCTGTCTGAATAAGTTTATCGCCAACCAAGTCGCTCGCTGGCTTTGTACGCCTAATTGGCTGCACCTTTATAGCCAGCCATATTCAGAGCCTCAGCCCTATAAAACTCGTAGAAAGGCGTACATATGAATGCTGGTTTACCATGATCTGCAATGATCTGTAGGAGAAAATTAAGACTTTGCTTCTCCGCAGATCGTTGTGCCGGAAAAGGTTCACAGAAGCTTGCATACAGTGACAGAATTCAAAACTATTGCAACCACAAGTTCAAGAGTGCAACAAAGGGTTACTGCATTCTTCACTTACAAATGAGCGCAGTGACAAATCAATGGAATGAAAAGCAACTTCAACAACAGATGTTTAGTGGAGCTAATGAAGACAGACTTCCAAGCGCTTATTCAAGATCAACAGCCTTTTTCTTCAGCAATCTTTTTTGAGGTTCTTTGAAGTTTGTCCAAGTGAAGGTTCACTGCATATATTATACGCGGTCATACTTTTTCGGGTGACTTGTAATATTCTTCCATGCATCTTTACTCGATTACTAAAAAGTAACCTGTTCTTAATTGTAACCTGTTTTTAAATTGTTTTAATGTGCCTTATTATCAGACCATGCAAAGTAAATAATGTGACCTTTTACCAGGCTGCAAAAAGAAACCTTCAAATCTCGACAGTTAGGTGTGGCAGGGAGGTGGCTGCTCCTGGCCCTTCAAGGCTGGGAATGGGAAACCCCCGCGGGGGCTCACCTGCACCATGTGGTTGTACCTGTTTTAAACAGTCATTGCACCGTCCCCGTTTCAGTCCCGGATTATGGCTGTTGGGACGCAGCTCTTTTTATCCCCCTGTTTTGTTCCTCTCTTTGTTTAGTTTCTCTGTCCGCACGAGGCACAACAACAATTCAGTGTGATTCCCAACACGTGCGTGACATGTCAACGGAACGTGCCCACTCATATCGCTGATGTGATGTGTTAAAATACATTATATATATTCACAGCGCTGGATGAATACTTGGGTCCGCGCTAAGAGTATCATAGGCTTAGAATAGGATGCCTATATTCTTCCAGTAGTCACAGAGATGACTCTGGCGTACTTTTCTTGGGAAGGCTAGCATTAAAAATGAGCAGATTATAATATTGCTCAGGTGAATTACGAAGGGAGATGTGGAGTTAAGGCAGCCACTGCAGTATCCCCGTTGGTCTCTTGTGGGAAATGTAGAGAAACTCCAAATTGGTTTGCTACTGTGTTGGCCGCATTGGTCCTGCGTTAATATTAAGGGGGCTAATGAAGAAAAACAAATGCTCGGTAAAGGGCTTGTCACACTTGCACGACACGACGCCGACGCACACCCGACAACGACACCGACGGCCGGCCAACTCGTCGACCGACCATGTCTGCGACAGACCAAGCTGTCACACTAGGCCGACGACGACACCAACACGGCCGAAAACCAAATGTCTTCCCAGTGTGACAGGCTTTTAGACAGGGGAAACCGACAAAACCAGTCTGCCGACTGTCTGGGACCGAGTCTTCTCGAGATCGGCTGCCGAGCAAAAACGTTCTCGAAGCGCAAAGCCGACTCAGTACACCACGTCGACAGCGAATACCTTTCAGCACTAATATACTTTAAGAGGTAGAATCAATGCATAATCCCTCACCAAAAGGCGAGCTAGCTAACACTGTAAAAAAAAATTGGTCAAAATGACGGAAAATTCTTGGCAGTTCTATTTCCAAGCATTATTCGTCATTTCAACTGATGGTTCATTTCTAAATGACGGTGCATTTCTTCCTTTCGATATAATGCACTTCTTATAAATATGACAGTTGATTGTCATTCTCAAATGACAGTTCATTTCATTTGGTATAATACAATTAAGCCTTCAGTATGATGGCTAGCTGTCATTTCCAAATGATGGTGTTGTTAATCATTTTGATGTACTGCTTGTGAACCAGGAATACAACGGAGTCATCAATGTGCCATTGTACAACGTGCCGTCATATTGACGGCTGTTGTGTCAGTTTCAAATACATTTAAAGCATCAATATGACAACTTAGCATGTTTTGACTTCACGGTCCAATGACATTAAGTATTTTTTTGTACAGTACAGCATCAGTTAAACATTTTTTATCATTCAACATAAAGTATATTTAGGCCATCGATATAATGCTATAAGAATACATCAATATCATTTCAGCTATTTGAATCTGAAACACATTTATTTAGAATTTCCTACAGCATCGGTTGTAAGATGCTGAGCAAAATTTAAATTTGTGCTGCTCTGAAATCGAGCCTCAAGAGCTAAGTTCAACTGCTTCTCTTTGTCATTTTGATCTGTTCCTTTTTATTTTTAATCAAGAACTTCCACTGCTGCTGCTGTCAAGCTGCAGACTTACTCGCAGAATGTCTTTAAAGAAGTCACAAAAATTAGCACTTTCAAAAAACCTTTATTGTTATAAATGCGCTAAAATGTAATGTAAAAATACACTTTGAACTTGCAGCTTGCTGCTCGCAGATTCTTCTCAAAATCATGCACGGTGTATCTAGAAAACAGAGTATCATGTATATTAGATACATGATCAAATTAAGGGTAAATAGAACAATATGGGGCCATAAGAAAAGCATCCAACATACGCTGAAACTAACTTCGGATGTAAAAAATACAAACATTCAAAACGTGGGCACCTTCTGTTACCGTCATTGCCTACCAGTAATTTCTATAAAATGAGACAACAGAAATCTGTCCAACTCGTTTTTATGAACTTTGAGTCATTTTATCCAGCCTGTTCCCTGACTCTGCGAGAGATAGTGATTTTGTCAAGCTAGCCTGACATTCCAGTTTCCATGTCCACTTATCCCATGCGTTATTTCCCAAAGCCTTAGAAAATAAACAATTTGAAGAGAGATGAACCACAAAAGTTGAGATGACAGTCAAATTCTACCGTAGTTGAACTACCGTAGTTCAGGTAAAAATTTTACACTGTTGGAAGGAATAGCTTCATTTTCTCACTTCATTACCATTTCATCTCTAAACCATTGAGATTATATTCATGCAATTACTTTTATGTTTCCCATGTGAAGGCAACTGTATTGGTCAATTTTCTTCCTTTGCCTGAATCTTTCAGTTAAAGAACACGAACGCTTAAAGTCATCTTATCGTAATAATAGTAATTCCTCAAGGTCAAACTTTCACTTATGGTGCACTTCATATGCTGCAATTTAGGCACAGTCTTAGTTGAATGCATCGGTACCATCTCGCTCAACTAGCCAGCTCCGAGAAACAAATTGTCTCTCCCGCAAGGCACATTTGCAACCGCCACAAGACCGACAACCAACTTTTCAGATTCACTAGGGCTGCAGGAAGGTTACAAAAATCAAACTTTGTACAAAAACATGACTTTACATAAACTTCCAATTGCCAACATGGTGGAGCAAGACATTCGCAGTTTTGTTTCCGTTCTGATGCTTGACTGTCTCAGCACATTGTTTACATAGACGACAAGCAGTAATCGATGACAATGGCTGTAGTGGTTCTGCAAGCCTAAGGCAAACATGAGCTTAGACGAAGTTTAGACTCAAAATAAACCTGCCGCTGTGAGTTTACTCAAGGGTAGATGCTTGGGCTGGATGGTTCATGGTATAAAAGGAAAGAAGCATAGCAGAAAAAGACATGGACACACGGTCAAGACACACAGTGCTAACTTCC